>JADBJO010004708.1:170000-188830 GCA_016801955.1 Conus betulinus
ACAGCAATCCAATTAATCCTGTCACACCATGAGAGGCACTCAATGACTGTCTGCTTATCGGCGATGGAGTGACAAAAATGGTCATCTTTGCAATCCTCTCACATCTGCAGATGTATGTTCAAAGATGGCCATCCATGCAATCCTCCCACACAATAACTACTGTGATGGGGTCATCAAAAACAGCCATCCAGGCCATCCTCTCACATGCTTAAAGGTACTCAGGGACTCTGTCTGCTTATCAGTGGGTGGTGTGTTCAAAAAAAAAAAAAAAGTGATCCATGCGATCCGATCACATCATGAAAAGATGCTCGACAGCTCTGTGTCTGCTTATCAGTGATTGTGCGATTTAAACAAAAGAAGGCCATCCATTTAATCCTTCCACACCATGAAAGGAACACAACAACAATTTCTACTTTTTAGAGGTGGGGTGATAAAAATATGGTCATCTGTGCAATCGTCTCACATCATGTAAAGCTCTCAGAGTCTGTGTCAGCTTTTCAGGGATGATGTGATCGAAAACAGCCATCCATTCACACCTCTCATAAAAGGCACTCAAAGGCTGTGTCTGCTTATCAGTGGTGGGATGAACAAAAACGTCCATCCATTCAATCCTCTCACAAAAGGCACTCAAAGGCCGTGTCTGCTTATCAGTGGTGGGATGAGCAAAAAACGTCCATTTTTCAATCCTCTCACAAAAGGCACTCAAAGGCCATGTCTGCTTATCAGTGGTGGGATGAGCAAAAAACGTCCATTTTTTCAATCCTCTCACAAAAGGCACTCAAAGGCCGTGTCTGCTTATCAGTGGTGGGATGAGCAAAAAACGTCCATCCATTCAATCCTCTCACTTTATGAAAAGCACTCAGTAAGTGTGTGTGTGTGCCTACGTGCCCTTGACTGTGTATAATAATGTGGCTATTGTGCAAATGTCTAACCTTGTGAAAGGACACTGTAACCTGCCGCTGGCCTGTACTGGTGCAGGTACCAGCTCAACCCAACGAGTTCCAAGTAGTAATACAAACAAAAAAGGTGGTGACTGATCTGATAGTCTTCACAATGATGTGCTGATCAAGTTCTCAGATAGACAGCAGAGCATGTGTGTGTGTGTGCAAGTGTGTGTGTGTGTGTGTGTGTGTGTGAGTGTGTGTGTGTGATCTTTCCAAGTCGATCCTCAACAAAGCTGAACAGAAGCTCAGAAATCCCAAAACTGCTGTGTGAATGCGCCTGCACATATGAGTGTGTAAGTATGCATACGTGTATGTGTGTGATGGTCTCCAGTCATTAAAGACACTGCACAGTTGTGGTTGGTGAAATGACTGATACCTGTTTCAGTTTCTTTTGTTTCACCTTTTTTGTGTCACAAGTTGACTTACAAGTTGGTTTGGTTTTTTTTCCATACTCTCATTATGTACTTGGGTGTCTGTTAGTGTGAGTGTGTGTGTGTGTGTGTGTGTGTGTGTGTGTGAGACAGAGAGAGAGAATATGTGTATCTGAGTCTCTGTGTGTGTGTGTGTGTGTGTGTGTGTGTGTGTGTGCGCGCGCGTGTGTGCATGTGCATGTGTATAAATACACTTATTATTACTTGTCTAGACTGATTCAATGTGATATGGAATACATAGGTGAGTGTGCGTTTGTGTGTGTGTGTGTGTGTGTGTGTGTGTGTGTGTGTGTGTGTGTGTGTGTGTGTTGTTGTTGTTGTCTTCAATTTAACATCTTCCCACATTAAGTGATATTAGACGTGTGTGTGTGTGTGTGTGTGTGTGTGTGTGTGTGTGTGTGTGTGTGTGTGTGTGTGTGTGGATGCATGTGTGTTTTTGTACCTCTGTGTGTATGCATGTGTGTAAGTGCATGCGTGTGTAACTGCACACATGTGAGTATGTATGTGTGCGTGCATACATGTGTGTGTGTGTGTGTGAGGCTGCAACGGCCGATCAAGTCAAAGAGAGACTGGATTTCCACAGGAATCACTTAAATTACTTACAGAAACTAACTCTGCTGACGACTCCGAGAACAACTGAAGTTCATCCAAAGACCTGGTCAGCATGTCGGGATCATGTTCCTGTACAAGGAAGAGCTCCGGGTCAGTGGATGACTGCTGCGCAGAAGACACGACAGGACAGCTTTATTTCCCTTTAAATAGGATCGTGTAAAAGCAACATCTTTAATGGGAAATATGGGAATAAAGACAAGAGAATAAAGAACATGGAAATGGAAATATATGTTACAACGTGTTACTGGCTGTCTATTTAGAAGTAACAAATGGGCTTTCTGTGCATGTCCTATAACTATCCCCCACATCAACAGCACAACATTTGCTGCTTCTTTCTCTTATCCCTCTTGTATAACATGGAGTGTGAGTGTGTATGAGAGAGAGAGAAAGTATTTGTGTGTGTGTGTGTGTGTGTGTGTGTGTGTGTGTGTGTGTGTGTGTGTGTGTGTGTGTGTGTGTGTGCACGCTCATGTGTGTGTGTGTTAGTGTGCATGTGTGTGTATGTGTGCACATGCATGACTGCATGCATACATGCATTCTTTGTATGTGTGTATGATCGTAGTTTTTTGTATAAAATTAAAACACACACCTCTTCCCATTTCACTTGTTTTCTTTACAATAACTACTTTGATTAAACAACAATAACAACAAAATCTTTTCCGACAAGAAATCTCTGCACCTAACGCCCTTACTCACATGTTAATGACGACAACCTTCTCGAACTCTTTCAACAGTGCCTCACTGCCACCACTGTGGAAGTACAAAGGAGGAAATGTTCTGCCATCCTTTAGGACAAAGACGACATAAGCTAGTCCATGGTTGGGACTGTGGTGCTTCACGCTCTTCAAGTCTAGCAGATCAAAGCTGATGTTGTGTTCTCTCCATGCTTCCATTTCAGTGTTCACCAGTTCTGTAAACAAAATGGTTCCATCAGCCTGGTTAAGATACCACCATTTAGCGGTGCAAATTTGCTAGTTTCTTCCAGACAAGCCTTCTTTTCCTGATCATTTTGTAATCACTGCAGAGATAATTTTTGATTTCTTCAATACAGTTTTGGCAATTGGTATTACGTTGAAACTTTCCCGAATCCACTATATACAATATGCATATATGAAATGGAATAAATTCCACATGATTTCTACTAATAGAGATCTCTTTAAATCCACAAAAGCTACTTCAAACAATCAATCCCATTGAAATTTCAGTATTTCAAACCATTATCTGGAAGACAGTCATCTACTAATTATTCATATCAAATTTATGGCTAAAAGTTTTTCTGTGTCTTTTTTCTGTTTGTTTTATTAATTAACCAGTAAGAAATAATTCATGAAAAAAAAACATACACAAATGTAAAATGGTCAATAAGCACAATATCTGGTGTTTCTTACTTTCTCTTCATGGAATGTTCACATACAAAGCAATCCATATAAATGTTATGATTACTATATAAATCTACCAGATATTATTAGCATTAATCACATTGAAAGCATAGTGTGTGTGTGTGTGTGTGTGTGCGTGTGCATGCGTGCGCACACGCACATGTGCAAGACACTTGATTTCTTTAATGTAGAATCAATATTGATGGAATTATCTTTTTTCAAATTCCTGTTTATGTGTGTAGTAAAACAGAAAAAATCTATACTAAGTCTGTTTTGTTTTACAAATGAATTGGCAACTGTTAATGAAAATTGCTGCCTGGTCTGAACGCACGAATGTGCATCACAATATATAGCAGATCTGTGTTTTCAAATGATCTTTTTTGTGCAATACTATAAATTTCAATAATTCTCACATTTTTATCCTACACATGTCCAGTGCTTGATGTGGAAAGAAAAAAAATCAGTTTAAAACTACACACCTATTGTCATATGTTGGTAGAAAATTCATAATGAATGCATAACTGAACACTTACCAGTATCCACTTCTTCATCGTCAAAGCTGGCATCACCAATGACAGCCCAGTCACTTTCAAGATGGGATTCCGATTTTACCAGCTCATCAGCTTCCCATTCAAGATAATGACCATCCGCCTGAAGCATCACATGCATGAACACAATTTATCTAATACTACAAAGTTTGACAAAACATTATTGTCCAACTTGTCTTCCTTGACTGCTGACATTATAATGCTTGCATAATTACGAATCAAATGAGTATGTATGGGCAGGTTATGACTGCTTGCATGTTATGTTATATCCATCACATCTGGTAAGTATACATGAATGAAAAACATGCAATCTTGAAAGTGTCAAGAGTTTCACAAAAGTTGGCATAGCACATTTACAGTTTCACTTTTATGATTTATCCATTCATCCTGAGAAGTGCCACAGTATGCCGCATAATAGAATATACAATAAGATTAAAAGAAAAAAAAAAAGATGATTAAAAAAAAAAGGAACATCTTTTTAAACAAAGATCCACCAAACTAACATTTTCAATCACTTTAAACATGAAAAACATGGGAATGTGCAGATGAGTAATAAGATTTGAGTGAAAAAGTGTGTGTGTGGTTGCACATGCGCGCACAAGCGCATATGCGCAAGCATGCATTTCTGAATGCGTGTGTGTGTCTAATATAATTCACGTGAGCATACATTATGTATACACAGTTATGCTAGCTGGAATCTAGATATCATAATGAATAACATAGTATGTATATCCATGCACACTCTGATGTCCCTGAATGTGAATAGTTAGGTCTTTACCTTCTGATGAAAGCAGATTTTGCCAGCAATGTGGGCATTTTTTTCTGAGGCATCTGAAGCACAGTTGTGAATGAAAACACAGTCCTTGATAAACAGTACCTGCAGTCGGAAAGGAAAAGGTTATGCAATGCATAATAATGAATGTAATGCAATTAAGGAACACACACACACACACACACACACACACACACACACACACACACACACACACACACTCACCTATGATCATGAGCTCTGATCACGGCCACACTAATTAGACTTACTAAGCTAAAAAATCAAGATGAAAAAAGCTACTCTTGGATTCAGTAGCAATCCGAATGAAAAGAGCAAGAATTCTGTAAAAAAATCTGTAAAGTTGGATAGCATTCAAAATTTCATAGGAAAAGAAAATGAATGAGTAGTTTTTTTTTTTCTTTTAATTCCTTTCTCAAGTTTAATATTTCAATTTTTTTTTTTGTTAAACAAAAACACTGAAGAAAAAAAAATCATGTACATGGAATTAATCATGATGATAATCTCTCTGTTTCAAATAAAAGATAGTATCATTTTATTTGTTTTCAATGAAACAGTAAATGAGATCCTTTCAAATTCACCAAATTAAAAAAACTGACACACTGTCTGAAATGTAATGGTTTTGAATTTAAAAGAATTCTTGACTGCTAATCGTATTTCTCACAAGAAGAACTTTCTATGAGGATGGTCTGAAGATTCCACCCCACCCCACCCCTCTCACCCACCCTCACCCCACCCCCATCCTCACCTCTGTGCATCAATGTTTTCTTTCTTTTTGTGTTTGTACGGGAAATCTTCAGAATATCCTTAAAGAAAGTTCTTCTTCTTTTCGTAAAAAAAAAAAAGCATATTTCTGTATTTCAATCCATGCCCATCAGTTGAAAATAATCTAATTCTTCTTTTAATCATACACAACCTTCAAGTTGAACACATGAATACCATCATAAATGAATGGATACAGGAGAAAATATTTCCATTCAACTGCATTTTGAGTGAAAAACTCAATCTAAAATCCTCAGTATAGTTATTAGACTTTCTGGGGTATCACCCGAACAATACAAATGGCATAGTAACAATAAAACAACAAAAGTATTCAGAAGTACTTTTCACTCCTGTTTTTGCTATTGATCAACAATGTATTAGAATTCAAACTACTTTGTTTAGTGCTTTGCATTATTTGTGATATTAAAATTAAATAGACACTGCTTGCTTAATTTATTTATTCAACATACTCTGCAGTAAAATCGCCCAAAATATCACCTAACCTTTCATCCAAAAATATAAAGAATGAATACCATGACAAATGAAAATTCAAATGCTGATTCTGAAGGCTGTTCACAAGGTATTGATAGCACTGTTTGAATATAACACAGTACTTATATACATATACTATTGAAAAAACTTTTCAGATGGGGGGGGGGGGAGGGGCACAGGAGAGAAAAGAGGAGGGGGTTGAAGGGATGAGAGAGAGGGAGAAGGGGGCAGAGGAAGGAAGGGGGCACAGGAGAGAAAGAGGAGTGGGTGAGAGAGAGAGAGGGATGGGCTGAGGGAGAAGGGGGTGGGCAGAGGAAGGAAGGGGAGGGAGTAATAGAGAATATATGTGCATGTAAGCTTGAGGTGGGTGGGAGGTATGAAGTGGGATAGAGAACATATGAGCATGTATGCTTGAAGGAGGAGGTGGGCTGAGAGAGAGCAGAAGGGGGTGGGCAGAGGAAGGATGGAGTGTGACAGAGAATATATATGTGTGAGTATGCTTAAAGAGGGGGGGGGGGGGTGGGCGTGGAGAGAGAAAATTTATGTGTGTATGCTTGGGAGGGGGGGGGGGGGGGGGGGGGGGGGGGGGGAGGGGGATAGGGGGGGGGGGGTGTGTGGAGAGGGATAGAAAATATATAGTATATCCTTGAGGGAAGGGAGTGGGCTGAGAGGGAGAAGAAGGGGGTGGGCAGAGGAACGATGGAGAGTGATAGAGAATATATGTGCATGTATGCTTGAGAGGGTGGGGGGTATGGGTGATGAGGGATAGAGAATATGTGCGTGTGTATGCTTGAAGGGGAGGAGAGGGGTTACCATGAGAGTGTGTATGCATGCCAGAGAGAGGGAATTATTTTATGTGTATATATGTGCTATGTTGTGCATTTAAGTGTGTGTGTGTGTGTGTGTGTGTGTTAGTGTGCGTGTGTGTGTGCGTCCCTAAGACAGTCACTCAGTATGTCTTGTTAGTTGGTGTGCTTTATCGTCTGTGCTAATTAATACGTGTCTTACTG
Organism: Conus betulinus; assembly: GCA_016801955.1. Taxonomy (NCBI): domain Eukaryota; kingdom Metazoa; phylum Mollusca; class Gastropoda; order Neogastropoda; family Conidae; genus Conus; species Conus betulinus. The sequence goes on from JADBJO010004708.1 coordinate 176,969, forward strand.
GCATGTCTGTATATGTCATTTTTTAGTGTTACAGTCTATGTTAGCCAGTGGCTCCTTGGGGTTGGATGATTTTCACTTTTCACTCTAGTAACTTACAAGTTAATGAATTAGAGAAGTCTAATTATACTTTAACTCGGTTTAGTCCACAGCAAGAAAGTGTAAAATAAACGTTAATATTTACAGACTAAGAACAAAACCTCTGTTTTGATTCTAATTCATGCAAATAAACACAATTACCTTTTTCTGCAGTGCCATGATCACCAGATCTACAGATGGTCTGCGAACTGGTAAAATGTAAACAGTATCTCGAGGCTATGTTGACATTTTAGATGTGACGTGACCCAGAAAAAAAAAATGATATAGAAAACCAGTATTCAAACACAGATTGGACTTTCTGCACTTCCCATGACATTCTTATTTTACCTCCATTTTGATCTCTATACAGTTGTAGATTTCCATTTATACAGGCTATATACGCCCAACACTTTATCTATAAGGCTTCTGAATCCCATCTAATCCTCAGCCCCACCCCTCATCTCCACCCATATTGCCACAGTGCTTTTCAGTGCGAATGGGAAATATGCATTTTTTTTTCGTTAAAAAAGGATGGAAAATCGGATTAAAACGATGATTGAAAGAGAGCACTTAAGGCGATCTGGAAATTCGGTAGCTATTTCTTTTATTTTGATGAATACTACTAAATCATAGGTAGCCAGGCATGCCAGAGACAGCGATCATGTCCCCTCCCCTCCCCCCCCCCCCCCGTTCTCTCTCTCTCTCTCTTCTCTCTCACTCTCTCTCTCTCTCTCTCTCTCTCTGTTTCACACACACACATACACACACACACGCGCGCGCGCGCGTGCGCACGAGCACACACGAGCACGCGCACTCACACCCAAAATCCAAATTGGTGTGCGCACATTTTTTTTTTTAACTGCACAGTTTACAGGTCCCCATCCAGATCCACTTTATGTTCAAGCTTTCCGCGTTTTGTCATTGTACGCAGTAAGATACTTCCCCCTTTTGAGACTTGCAAAAGATGTCCTGTTGGTGTTAGGCCAGAAAAGGCTCGCTGATGTCAGTGTAAAAGTGTAAAGAAGTGCTTGTAGGCTGTGGTTTAATGAAGACTTCGTTAGGATCCAAATATTTAGTCGTTTATTCACAAATCACGCCCTCGTGACCCGTGACGTTTACATTGGGAAGCCATTTTCGTTCTGCTGGATTGGGTGCATCGACGTCGGACTGTACTTTGTATCATGTAAACAGCTGATGAATTGGTTATTTCTGCAGACAAGCAAAAGCGGCTTTTCTTTATTGAACTGTTGGTCATTGTTGGCTGTTAGGAGCAATCTGAAATGGCTGAAGCTGGGGGCGGAAGTATAACTTCAAAGTTGTTTTGCTGGGAGAAGGATGTGTCGGAAAGACCTCACTCGTGCTCCGCTATTTTGAAAATAAGTTCAATGATAAACACATAACAACATTACAGGTAAATCGCTTTACCATTTTTTCATATTAAGATTCCAGAATAGTAAGAAATGGAGTTTAAACGTGTTTTATTATCGGAATTCTTTGAGTAAGGGAAAGAATAAGTACATACATAATTGCATTGCTAACTGTAATGTAAATGTGTAACCTGACACATCCATACAATCCTTGCTGTTGTACATGTGTGCGTGTGCATCTGTTACAAACCAATATACGGTTTGATGTGCCAGGTCAAACCCAGTGTGAGGGTATTGTATTACCATGAATCCAGACCTGTGTGATTCCACCAGCTAGTTCAAACCAAATACATGTCAGAACAGCAGTCTGTTTAGAATGGGGTCAGGCAGTGCAGTATTATGGCTGTATGTTTGTAGGGTATGGGGAGTGTGGATTTTGCATATGATCGTTATTTGGTGTGGTAATACTTCTTGTTTGTAGGGCATGGGAGTGAGGATTTTGCATGATGATCGTAATTTGGTGTTGTATACATCTTTGTGATTTCTGTGCATGGGAGCTGAGACTGTGTTTTTTTTTTTGTTATGTGAAAGCATTCTGCTGTTCACAGATTCATTTAAATCTCTCTCTCTCTCTCTCTCTCTCTCACTCTTTTTCTCACTCTCCCCTCTTCTTCTCATATGGGCTTTGTCTCCCTAATGAGCAAGGTAATTTTATGTAGTTTTTCTTAATTATTGTCACTGCTCCTTCCCCCCTGTCCCTTCTTACCTCCTTCCCTTCTGCCCCCTTCGAAGAACCTGAGCAGGGTAGTTGTTTCTGATACTTTCTGACTTTTTGTCCCTTCCTTTCTCTACCTCCACACCCTTTTGCTTTTTAGTTATATCACTCTCTTTTCCCCTATTAACATGCTTAACATGTTCCCCTTCTCCCACCTGTTATCCCCCTCCTTCACACACACACACACACACACACACACACGCACATACACACACACACAGTGACACACATGACACACACACCTTCCCAACTGTAGCAAAGTATTTTCATAAAGGCCCACAGTCACAGACGGTTTTAATCGGTAATTTTTAGGAAATACTGTTTGTAAAGGAAGAATACCAGATTAAAAAAGTATGTTTTATTTTTTATTTTCAGTATTTATTTTTATTTTTTGGTTAGCTCCCAGTCTCAAGGACTAGTCTTATGTAGCTGACATCGGCAAGTAAATTAGAAGAGATTGCATCCGAATAAAAAGAATTTACATTGATTTTATAGTAATGTATGCATCATGGTTAAAGTTTATTGTGTTTGTAGGCCTAATATCAGATTTTAAGCCAGTATTTTGATGTCACATTAAACCTACATCATAATTTCATATTTCTTTTTTAGCATTGCAGTCAAAGAATAATGTGTTTCTCTTGTGGTCTTAGCCATTAGCTTGCTACCAGGGAGAAACCCTAAGGATATTTGTAAACCTTTTTCACAAATAGGCAAAAACTGGCTGTGACATAGTGACAGTGTGGGAAAAATGTACAAAGTTCGAGTCCGTTTTGTCAGCATGAATAGATTTAAATTTTAGTCAAGATAGAATATAGGCATATCTAGGAGATCAATTTCAGTGCTTTTTTTTACATCACTGGTTCTTATGGTACTACTACTAGCTGTCTAGAGATAGTGCAGGGCAGTCCATATTGATTTGTTTTGCAAAATTCCAAGCATGATCACAACATAGTATTTTCTCTCTGACACTCTTCGACATTTTACCCCTTCCCTTCTCTATCTCCACGCCCTTTTGCTTTTAGTTTTACTCCTTTCCTGTTACATGCTCTCTGTCTGTTTGTCTGTCTGTCTGTCTGTCTCTGTCTCTGTCTCTCTCTCTCTCTTCAAGCAGAACAAGTATTCCATGGTGTCTATCACTCTGTGTTCTTTCTGACACTTTGCTTTTTTCCCTTGGTTCCCACACATACCACCCCTTCCCATCCAAGGTAATAAATCCTCAGGAGGGATAAGTGAGCAGCCGGTAGACACATCAAATTTGCTCTGTCTGCACATGTGGCTGCTTCATTGCCACCATATTGGGTGGGATTGCATTTTGTAGTCATTGACAGGAGATCAGTTAGATTGGATGTTGACAGTTTTTAAAGCCTTATGTCTGTTCTACATGGGTCACAATTTGTCAGCAACTTTACTCAAGGGTTTATGCATAGTTAGTCTTTTAGGAAAATTTCCATTTCCAGCCTGACTTAAAAGGCTTTTTTTTTTTCTGCCATAACTTTTTCATGCCAGTTACTGAAACGGTGGCATTGTTGCCATGCCTCTTAAAATACAAAAGTTGATCATTTCACAGCACTGGCAGTCAACAGGGAGGAATTGATCAGTATCAGCTTAGGAAGCAACCCACCAAACAAAGCACTGTGCACACTCATGCTGAGTATGTTTTTTAAGGAAACCCACACGCTCATTCTGAGTATATATATATTTTTTTAAGGGAACCCAGATATAGATCTATGCACTCACCAGAGCTGAACTGGTGGTGTATTTGTGCTTTTGTATACTCTATGGCTGTTGTTAAGTTTTACTCTTCCTGTTTCTGTATTACGCTTTGCATAATTCCTTCACTCTTCCCTTCAGTTTGTGTTTTCATCTTCTTTTCCTTCTGTTGTTCTTGCTTGTTTTCTTTATTTTTTCTGCCTTATCTTGCAAGATGCTTCTTTGTTTTCTTTTTCAACGTCTTCTTACTCATCATCATAATTGTTCTTATTTTTCTTCTTGTTTTTTCTTGATCTTGTTCAAGGTTCTTCTTCTTCTTCTTCTTCTTCTGCTTCCTCCACCACCGCCACCACCATCTCCTCCTCCTCATCCTCTTCCTCCTCCTCCTCCTCCTCCTCCACCACCACTCCTGCTGAGTAATTTCATGTGCCTGTTTTGATCCAATTTCATTTTATGTAAGACATCAGCTACTGTTCTTAAGCCCTGTACTGACAATAATAGTTGCTTAGTCACAGAACTGTAAGCTTTGTAGCGACTTGTTTTCATTGCTTTTGCTCATATGTGAATGCGTTTCTTTTTTTTTTGGTCCACATTTACATGTATTGGGCAATACTGCTACTTCAGTACTTGGTAGACTGCCTACCTGAAGTGGCTGGAATGTCGGAGGTGACAGTCAGGGTCAGTTTGGCTGTCACTTTTGGCATGGCCATGTTTTTTTTTGTTTGTTTGTTTGTTTGTTTTTGCCAAATCTTAGAAACTGGATTTATTATGGGAATGGAGTTGGAGGGCGGGTTGTCTTTGGACTTGAAAGGCTTGGAGAGCATTGGAGGAATTAAGCTGCGAGCTTTTCTTAGGTGAGGGCTAAGGCACACTACCAATTTAGGAGGATACTTCAAAGTTTGATTCATTCATATGTGAAATAAAATGGCTTTCGTTTTAGCTGAAAAAGGATTGTGGTTGGCTGGAAACGGCTTGCAAGGCATACTGCTTGGTCAGCTTAGAGGCTGGTCTTGTAGAGAACAGTTTTTTACTTGACCAAGGCATGAAAATGGACTAGAGCTGCAATGTCACCACGGCCGAAATTTTATTGGTGTAAAGCTGCAGTACTGTGACAGAAAAGGGGCCCTATGGTATGTTCTGGCTGCACTGGCTAGATGTGTACCAGAGTACAGGTTTGCGCTGAAACAGTGAAGGGTGGTGCATTGAAATAGTATCTGTGTTAAAAATTCATTGTAGACAGGACTAAGTGAAAGCTTCCTGTGACGCTTCTTTGTTTTACTGAAAATTGATGCAAGCAAAACTAAGTTCAAATTCCATTATCTCAGTGAGTTGAAATTGAATTATATGTTACTTATTATTGGTACAGTGGTAGTCACTTTTAATGAGTAAAGTTAAAGAGATTTATAAATATTTTTTTAATCTATAGAGAAAATATATTCACATTACCTTTCCTGTTTTAAATAGAAATTTTATGAATACTTTTTTTTGTGTGCAGGCTTCTTTCTTGAATAAGAAGTTGAATGTGGGTGGAAAAAGAGTAAATCTGGCAATATGGGTGAGTACTTGTGTGCTTGTCTTAATAGTAGAACAGTTATGTGCTGAATATTAACTTGAAATTTTTTTTTACATTTTATGTACATTAGTGCCACATGTTCAGTATGTTGACGTTTTGTTTTGAATTTGTTTTTTTTTGTGCCAAGGTTTGGAAGTGGATCAGCTGCTATGGTGAAGATTTTAGGGGCCATGGACTCCTGGCTGGGAGATTATGAGTTCGAATCCCATCAGTCATTTATTTGTGGGATTTTTTTTGTCCTAATGGATTCATACCCAGAGTTGAGTTTAATATGGGCTCAGTTGGGAAGACTGGAAGATTGAGACCACACAGTTAAATGGATGCAACTCAGATTTCCTGACCAACACTCCAGGTATCTGTATCACCCTGGGCTGGCCAACGTTGTAATATTTTATGAAACTAGAGTACAGCACTGTCATGCAGCCTCAGACCAGAATGAAAATCCATGGCATCATTTTCATCATCCTCATCTTCATCAGTCGGCATTAAAAAGAAAAAAGTCTCAAATTCAGTGGCCCATCTTCTCGTGGTGATCTTAGTTTCAGTTATCTCTCTGCGTCTAAACACTTTGTTAGATTCAGTCAGGGTCACCAGTATCTGGAAATTGATGCACAATGTCAGTAAATGAACCTGCTGACATAAGTTTGTACATGCCTTTAAATATACTGCTTTGTGCTTGCTTGCTTGGAACTTAGGTGACATGTCCATGGAGAAAGGAGGAAATGAAGCTAAACTTTTTGTGAATTAGTCATGAACACAGTGATTGCTTCACTTCTTACATGTATACTGTTGAATAAAAAGTACAGTTCCACAAATTTTGACAGTTTTGATGTTGAATATAGTAAATGGAATATAAATTGATGAATCATCTTGTGTAGAAATTTCTAACGTGTTGATTTCAGAATATTTTTATAGAATTCAGGCTTTTTTTAAAAAGGAACCACATGACTTCGTGTGTGTGTGTGTGTGTGTGTGTGTGTGTGTTGTGTGTGTGTGTGTGTGTGTGTGTGTGTGTGTGTGTGAGACGTACACAGAATAGATAATGTGTTAAAGTTACGTACACAGAGTAAGTAAACCATCAAAATTCAAATCTGCATAAGTTTTTTTCCTGAAGTGTAAACATTTTCCAATGAAAACATGAATAAGCTTGATCTCAGGTGGTTTTGACCTCCTCTCTCCCTTTTCCTCCTCCCCCCGCTCCCCCAAGAAGTCACAAAAATTCACATGAAATTTACAGTTTCATTTCCTCACTTGTCTGTGGACATGTCACCCACATTCATTCAACAGAATTTTGATTTCATCATCATTTAATTCAGCAGCAGAGAAGTAATTTTGATTTATAATGCTTTTTATGTGCAAATAGTCTGCATACAATTTTACTGATAAAATTTGAACTGTTCTTAATGAAATCTAGAGAAAGATTTGGCGTAATTAACTCAACATTTTGTGCAGGCTGTATACTGTGATGTTAAGAACTCCGTACACAAACAAAATATTGCTTTGATATTTGCTTTATAACAGAAATAAGGCACCCCACAGAGGTGCCTGTCTTCAAATTTGAAGATGTTTTCAGCACCCACTAGTGATTTTGGAGAGTAGGAGAAATCCACCAAAAGAGATTAAAGGACGTCATATTGGTGTGAAGTTATGAACACATTCAGAAACCCTGTTTTTTCCTACTTTTTAGTTACATAAATTCCTTTCCTGCCATATCCTGCAAGTTAGACCTTTGCCATTGCATAAGAACTTAAATCTGAAATTTTATTGTGTTATATGTACAAGTAGAAATGCTTATAGTGACAGTGTGAAGTTATAAAACACAGTGGGTTAGAATTTGTTTCTGCATTGTGTTTTTAGTGTACATGTATTAAAGTGGGTAGCTTGTTTATCGTAGAAGTATACTTTGTGAAGAGAGAACTGTACCTTTTGTTGATATTGGGGAAAACTGCGCAGGAGGTGAATGAGTAAAGTGCAACCTAAAAAGAGAACGAATAACCTTTTTTTTTTTTACTTTTTTTTTTAATTCTGGGAGGTGCTTTTCAAATTCTTATGAATGTTTGTTTTCTAGTGACTCCTTTGAAAATGATAAAGTATATTGTGTACATTATGCACATAATGTATTATGAAAGAAAATGTTCTGAAGTTATATTATCACATGCCCTTTGTTATGTCTTTTGCGCAAAGAAAATGCATTTGCTGCCAATGAAAAGGAGAGTAGAATATGTTTCTCAGACTCACCCAGATGAATTAACCATAAAAGATTATAAACTTGAAAATTCATAGCTCTGTCATGTGACACAGTTTAAAGTTACGAAATCTACTTTAAATCTTATAAGTACAGAGTGAATATCACAAAATAACCGCAAATCATTACACTAGCCTTTGTTGTAATGTCAATCACTGTGCCTTTCAGCATAACACAGATATTACCAACTTTGAAACACATCTTCGATGTAAAAAAAGTAGACTGCTTTTATTGTATAGGCCATTTTTCCTGAAATTGAAAACCCTCCCTCTTTTGGTTATAACAACAGTTATTACAGAATACTGAAATTTCACTAATATCTTTCTGAAACTGCTTGGATTTATACACATGAAAAACAAATAGTATAGACATGCCACAGATTTCCAAAGACTGGCAGAATTGGGACACAACAGTCATTGAACAGTGAGCCTTTTTTTTTTTCTTTTGCTTTGGCACAGATACCCATATGTTAATGACAACAGTAGTGGCCTTGTTTTGGTCATCTGTCTGTACTGTAAAGTTGAGCATTGTAACACTGCCGCCGCACAGTGTGAGCTCTGTTGTGTGTGTGTGGTGTGGTGTGTGTGTGTCAATGTGTCACTTTGTGTGTGTATGCATATGTATGTATGAAGTAAATATAAGAATGTTCGAGAGAAATATGGTAAATGTGAAAGGTATCATTGGGTTCTGCTGGTCTCTTTCTCTTTGTTAATCTCTCTCTGATCCTTCTCATGTGCCTCTGTCGGGGAAGGAGGACAGGGAGTTACAATACAGGCTCTCTCTCTCTTTACTCTCTCTCTCTCCTGTCCTCTCTGTGTGTCTCATTTAAGATCATTCATAGGGAAGAATGTTTATTGGAAGAACGAAAACATACATACATAGACACACATACACGCACTCTTACACACACTCACACACACACTTGCGCGCCCCGCACACACATGCGCACGCTAACGCACACCCACACGCCTACTCACATTATAAAGACATGGATGTAAATTCCTGTGCACAGAATGGGAGAGAACAGTAAGGAACAGGTGACTCGTATAAACATTCCCACATTTTTTTTTTTGTACCCCTGTCTGATACTGATGATTTCAATGACATTGATTTTTACAGCTGCCTGTTACTGTAGTTTAAGCAGGCCTATTAGTGTTTGTGCACAACAACTGAACAAGGAACGTGGGGGTGATTTTGGGCATACGTACATGATTTTTTTTTAGAATAATTTCCGCCACCCTCTTTTTCCATGTGAAATTGTTTAAGATGAAAGCTACAACATATTTGGGGACTGTTGTTTACTTTACAGTCCATGTGCTTGCTTTGCAAAAATTATTAATGAAGTAGTTAGGTATATTTTTTATTAGTTAGACATCAGGCTGAAACTGGGATCAGTGTAATTAAAAAGATAATGTGCATATAATAGCTTGGCATGTGTTCTGTATGTTTCTTATGTTGTTGTGCTTTTGTTTTGTTGTGAACAGGACACAGCAGGTCAGGAACGCTTCCATGCTCTTGGTCCAATCTACTACAGAGACAGCAATGGTGCTATTTTAGTCTACGACATTACAGATGAAGACTCTTTTCAGAAGGTCAGCGTTATTATTCAGTTCTTGTCTTGCTGTTTTCTTTGTAAATTTCTACTTCTGTTTTGTGGGAAGATTACAAAAAAAAAAAAAAAAAAGTTCCTGAAATTCAAAAAGAAAAATGTAGATCAGCTTGTAATATCTTTGGTTGAGACACACTTACAGTGCATTCAAATATGTGCATGATATAAGCATTAAAGCAGTCTACACTTCAGCATGCCCAGCTGGGGAAAAAAAAAGATGTCTTTAAACAGTCTTTGCTTTGGTGCGCTAATTCTCGGGGCCTTGCGATGGAGAACATGCATGACAATTTCTTTTCAATTTCAAAGTAAACCATCCAAGGTAGGACAGTTCTTGAGGTATTAGTGTACAGAGAGCTCTATTTATAGAAGACACAGGAGTCACAAAAGCAGGGTGTAAAAGGCCACAGATGTGTGTGTAATCCATAAATCATGAACAGAAATACTTTTGGGTGATATTTTTTATAGGATCTAAAGGGAATAAGAATTGTATGATTGACAGATCAGGGTATAGGGTTGGTGTGTTGGCAAAGGGCCAGGGATGGGGGAAGGGGTCACATTGCTCTGCTCTAACTTCAGACCTGTCAGTTTATGATAATACGATTAAAAAAAAAAAAAAAAGTCTTGTCAAGAGTCTTGCACTGTAAACCAGAATTACTCAGAATTCGTCCATTTCCAGATTAGCTGCAGCTGCTATATCCTCACTGAACATTGTGTTGTCACTCAAGCCACTATCCCCAAATACGCCATCACACCTGCGAATGTATCACTGAAATTGCTTTCTCAGTTTCTGTTATGACTCTCAAAGTCATACAAATAGATGTAATCACCATTAGAATTGACATGGACAACTGAACGTGATGTTTCAAAGCAGTTCAGTTGCTTAGTTCAAGTGATACTATGTTTGATAAATAAAATATCTTGGTTTACTCATCAAATGTTGACCGGTTATTTTCTCATACTTGCAGCAAAAGCTAGAGTTGCTGTATTTGAAAGTTCAGACAAACCAGGCTGAAGCCTACCACACCCATCAGAACATCCCTGTAAGGGTGAAAGGTCTTTTTAAGGTAATCAGACAACCAGAGGAAGCCAGAGGTTAGAAAGCCACTGGTTAGGAAAGGGTTGACTTTGCTGGTTTGACTACCATTTATATTTGCAGTGTGCTGTAGGCAGGTGTGATGCAGTCATTCTGGAAGTATGGTACATTGCAATCGTGTGAGTGAAAACGATGAAAACTTTTGTGTGTTGTTCCTGACTGCTAATTTGAGCCCGTAGCACAACTCTAAATTGGTATAAATAAAAGAAGAAAAAAAAAGTAAAAAAAAAGGTGCGTGTGCATGCATATATATATATATATATATATTATATATATATATGTATATAATGCTGACAATTAAGTAGTGGGTGGAAAACAAGTTGCAGGTTAACAATTCTTCTATCATTATAGTAATGACTTGGCAAAGATTTGAAATTGAGAGGGAAAAAAAAATTATAGATGAAGTAAATGGGAAAATGTATATCATAAATATGAAAACCCTTCGCTAGCTGCATGAGGAACTATGTTCAATCCCTCTCGAAGACAGATCTTATGTATCGCCTGCTCGAAGGCCTTTCGTCCCGCTGATCGGACTCATCAGGGAGACCGGCTGACTGTGTCTGTGCTCTTGGCGTCAAATATATATATATCTCCAAAAGAAAAAAGACACAAGAAAAACAAGCCGTCGCGGTTATAAATGAATTTTTCGGCTTTATTCGCCTCCTTCAGCACATGACATCTTCCCTGAGTGCCAGCAGGTATATATATCAAAAATGAGACTCGGTTCATGACCATTTGGCCAGCAACCCATGATGTCAGCCTCTGCACAGACATCAAGTTTACTATTTTAGAAAATTTACCACACTAGATCACCTCAGGAAATGTCCAGTTGCCCACACAAAGTGAAAAGTGATTAAACAGTGAAAGAAAAAGAGATATTGCATGTCAAATACTTTCCCTCTCTTCATCTGCTGGATGAGAATTCTTTTTGATGTGTTAGTATGCTAATACCTCCTGAACTTGAACCAAAGAACTTCTTAGAAATAAAAAGAAAAATTCGGATGAAGGAGTGCTTGAGAAATGGTAGGCTTGTGGTGTGTCATGAAATGTGAAGAATTTAGTGAAAGAAGAGTCTAGTAATAAAGCATAAGATGCACATGACTCATGCTACAGGTGAAGAACGAGTGAAGGAGCTATCACAAGATGCACATGACTCATGCTACAGGTGAAAAACGGAGTGAAGGAGCTATCACAAGATGCACATGACTCATGCTACAGGTGAAAGAACTGAGTGAAGGAGCTATCACAAGATGCACATGACTCATGTTACAGGTGAAAAAACTGAGTGAAGGATCTAGCTATCACAAGATGCACATGACTCATGCTACAGGTGAAAAAATGAGTGAAGGGAGCTATCACAAGATGCACAGACTCAGGCTACTGTGAAGGAGCTATCACGCACAGTGACTCTTTTA
>JADBJO010004709.1:0-2500 GCA_016801955.1 Conus betulinus
GGGTCTATTATGTTACAGGTGAAGTCTCGTATGCAGTTCAAAAACAACCCTGTTGGCAGTCTAGTCAGTGTCCCCAAGCCATCTCCTTCTATACCGTATTTTATTTTTTTCCTTCTGCGCTCTTCCTGAGTACCATATTCATTGAGTATTCCATCTAACTCTAACGCATTACCAGCCCTTGGTGACTGACCAATGGACAACATCCGTCCATTCAAACACCAATAATCACCCTACGTCTATTGCCACCAGCGAACACCGATCACACTGTGGTCATCGCCCCGTAAATTATCCTTTTCTTTCACCTTTTCTTTTCCCTGCCCTAGGGAAATGCTTTATAACAAATAACGGCGTACGCGACCTGAAACGTCAACAATGTCGGCCATGTGGAGCTACATCAACATGACAGTCCCAGACGTCACAGTCTTGGGACCTTCTGGTTCCTGACGGGCCATTGGTTTCAAACTCAATTACCCAATGGCACTCCCAAAACCTTGTGCTATCCCAGGCGTCCACGACATCATGCCTCCCCCTCCTCAAGAGACCGTTGTTCACAGACGGCGTCCAACTCTTGGTGGGGGGTCTCATGTGGGAACTCCTCTGGGCATGGGCCAGAGGGAGAATAAGGTCCATGGCACATAATTCAACCTGCTGGGAGCCTGGTCGGTTTTTTCAAGGCCTCCCAGAGCCTTCTTTTCCCTTGTCTTCTCCTCACTAGGACAACACAACCGTAGCTTGTTATGTAAAACAAGCCAGCGGGCGGAGGGGTGGTGGTGGGGGGGTGCGTGATCCTCTCCTTGTTCCCTGATGGCGGAACATCATCTGCTCTGGTGGTGAGGTGCATGTCCATCCAGATCTCGGGCCAAGCACGTTTCGGGAGATCAACATTCTTGCGACATCATCCCTCAGCAGGTCATCAAAAACTGATCCTTCATCAGATGGACGCGTTGACCTTGGTCCTGAACATATGGGATGCGTGGTTCGACAAACCAAAGTAGTTTAGACAATTTGCACAGGTTCAAACCACCGCCTACTGATATATGTATCCCAGTACGGGGTACAGAGGATGTGGACGATCTTGGTCCATCAGGTCGGTCGGACACCGGATCTATGCCGCTTCCCTCTTCCCCTGTCCAGGGGAGGAAAAAGGAAAAAAGGTTTATGGGAACAAAGCGCCGCCAGGGAAAAAGACTTGCAACGCTGAATCCTCGTTGCCCCCCCCCCCCCCCCCCCCCCCCCCCCCCCCCCCCCCCCCCCCCCCCCCCCCCCCCCCCCCCCCCCCCCCCCCCCCCCCACCCCCCCCCCACCCCCCCCCCCCCCCCCCCCACCCCCCCCCCCCCCCCCCCCCCCCCCCCCCCCCCCCCCCCCCCCCCCCCGTCCCCCCCCCCCCCCCCCTCCCCCCCCCCCCCCCCCCCCCACCCCCCCCCCCCCCCCCCCCCCCCCCCCCCCCCCCCCCCCCCCCTCCCCCCCCCCCCCCCCCCCCCCCCCCCCCCCCCCCCCCCCCCCCCCCCCCCCCCCCCCCCCCCCCCCCCCCCTACACAAGGCGATTCCCCGTGGTAAATGGTCTTGTGGAGCAAGCTCACAGGCCGGGCACACGGGGGGGTATACAGTATCCACTGGAACGACTGGCTTTCTTGGTGCTCCACCCAAAGCGTCGCCCCACTCCCCCTATCGCTTTCAGTTAGCGAACTATCTCGCCTTTCTCTCGCCTGAGGAAAACCAAAACACTCAGCCTCCCCTGTGAGGGATCACAGGGTTTCTATCAGCACCACCGTCCGCCAGTTAGGCGGCCCTGCTTTGCGGACGACCCCCTCCTGCGGGATCTCATCAGGGGAGCCGCCCTACAGGAGGTTCGAATCCCCCGCCGTACCCCGGCGTGGGATCTCTTTCTAGCCCTCTCTTCCCTGAGGCTCCCTCCCTATAAGCCCATCAGGGAATGTTCTCTGACGTTCCTCTCCTTCAAGACAGCCTTTCAGGTCTCTCTGGCTTCAGGGAGGCGCTGCAGTGAAGCCCTTTCAGGTCTCTCTGGCTTCAGGGAGGCGCTGCAATGAAGTCCATGCTCTAGTGGCCCACATGATTCCGAGCAACGAGTATTTTTAAACTTGCCGTCGTCTCTCAAGCGACTAAATACCCATGACAAAATGCCTCTCGTTGGAGTCATTGTACTTGTCTAGGGAGCGAAATCTCTCACAAAGGGCTTTAAGCGCTTTAGACGATAAGAATTTCAAGTGTGGTGGGTAATCGGACTCTTAGCAGTGGCGCCCTCATCTAGCACAGATGCTCAGACTGTGTGAAGGAGGCCGAAGTTGTCAGTAACTAGGTGACAGTTGGCATCAAAGGCGAAGTGGACCCCTCCCGTGTTCGAACCTTCCTGATAGCGAAAGGGAGCAAATTTATCCACCAGGGCCTCGGAGTATCAAGTGAGTGCACTACCTTGAAGAACAGAAGTCTTGTGCTCGTTCAGTCGGTATCGCTGTAGGGCACTGTGTTGATGCTGTTGTCA
>JADBJO010004709.1:5000-7500 GCA_016801955.1 Conus betulinus
AACATGGCTGGGCCGGCAGACGTGAGCCAGCGAATTTTGTCGTCTGCTGCGTTCGCTTGTGCAAGGTTGCACGCATTGACTGGGGTTCTGTTTAAAGTTCGCATCGTGAACGAACAAAAAAGGGTGTTTTTTTCTTTTTCTTTTCTTTTTTTTCCCCCTTCCCGGGCTGTTTGTCTTTTTTCTTTTACAGTGCAATTCTGTGTTTGACGAAGGTAATTTGTGGAACATTTTCTAGTCTTTTTATCACTGAGGAATTCGAGTGTCAGTTCGTTTGTTCGAATAATTGTACTGGTCTTATGTGTCTGATCGATTTAATTTTGTACCACCCCCCCCCCCCCCCCAAAAAAAAAAAAAAAAAAAATCGATATTTGAAGACCACAATTTCTGACATCTATCTTTTTGTGACTGGAAAGAAGAAAAGGAGACTCGAGGAACATTTTCCTTGCCTTCTGTGCCTGTAGAATCCAACTATGAAAAAAAAAATGTCTTCTTTCAGTGAACAAGACGATAATGTGGGAATCCAATCCGTATCCGCTGTATCTGATGATTCATGGAAAATGCGTCGTTTTAGATGTCCCAAAAGGACGACTTTTGAGGAAACTGGAAAATAATGGAAAATCCTATCTCCCGAATCGTAAGAGAACAATTTGCTGGAAAAATTTAATGTTCTTGCCGTAAGTGTGTTGAGAAAACAGTTATTGGGGGGGGGGGGGGGGGGGGGGGGGGGCTTGTCTACTGAGTCGTAAGAAGATTAACAAACACTATCTTGTCTTTCGTGTTTTAAGAGAAAAAAAGATATGTAGACAATATTTCGCGTCTTGTTTGTATTGTGCATTCAAACGCATTAAACCTTTTTTCTTTTCTTTTTGGTTTGTTTTTGAAGGCTAGCTGTCAGTTTTGTTCAGTTAGATGTAAAGTAATGGAATGTTTGGTTATAGGAGCAAAAAGAAAAAAAAAAAAAAAAAAAACTCTGTGCACTTCTGTGTAGTAGTAATACGATCAAGTTCGATGTCACGTGATCGAATGTTCGAATCTGGGAGCGAACGTCTGTGTGTTGGAGTCGCTGTGCTGGATAACGGTGGTGTGGTAAGAACGTAAAACAAAATGCCAGAAACAGATTCAACCAGAACGGTTCTCTGGAGACCACACACCTCTGCCACACACAAATATTTCATCCATCAGAAGTAATGGGAAATATCACTGAAAGATTTACCTCCTATGTTCTTTTTACTGCCAAGATAGGGAAAATTCGAACTGTGAACATTTGTGTCACTAGAAACTGTTGATAGTAAATAAAACTGTACTACTCATAGGTGCTTACCAATGGTTATGTTTCGTGGTATGTTTGTAAGAATTTTGCCAGACAGATTGTGGATCCGTCAGTTGTTCAGGATCCTAACCGAAGTCGAACAGAGTCGTCTCCGGGCTACGTTCCATTTTTCTACTCCCGTTAAAATCGGTTCAGTGCTGATCCCTAGCCTTGCTGACAGGCAAACAATTGAATGTATAGACAACACGTATAATGGTAAACTGTTTATAGCCCACCCGACCGCAAAGGGCCATAGCATGGCTGAAAACGTATAAAGACATAATGTCCTGTAGAAAGTAATTGATTTATGGATGACAGCATTATGGACATGACTTCATCGATGTCCATCTGCAAAGCTGTGATGTCCTAGCACAACGGATGAAGATGCACAAGTGACACTGCATCAAACCTGGTGTGGCGCCACTTGTAGGCGCTACATCCTATGTCCGTGTACAGGCAAGAACTATTTGTTTTCTCGGAACGATTCGTAAACAAGATGTTCAACTTGCTAGCCATTCTCATCCAGTGTCAGTGGGTCTGATAGACAAGCGTGATATTAGATCACGTGATCAATCTTTCTTGCACACCTGGAGTGGAAAGAAGGCTGGGGGTGGGGTGGACGAGGTAAGGGAAGAAAGAAATGGAAGGGGTAGGAGTGATGAGGACTTCATTTCATGCGCGCGCGGGGCACACACACACACACACACACACACACACACACACACAGAGCACCATTACATCAAGAGAGAGAGAGAGACGAAAGAGAGAAGAGAGAGCACTATCCCCATTATATCAAAACTCCAGAGAATTAAAATCTCAACAAATAACTCTACTCTAATTCCAGAAGAAGGAAAAACACACACACACACACACAAAAAAAAAAAAAACGGGGAAACAGGAATCGAAGGGGCAAACAGGTTGCAGACTCCCCGGTTTTTAAGCACAAAAACGCTTGGAGACGTCACCTGACGCTGTAATTGGATGGGCTTTGCCCGAACTGCACTGCACCGGAGAGATTTGATTAGTGACTTCCGGTCAAAGTTCCAGTCACGGCAGTCTCTCTGTCTGCCCGCCTGTGCGCATGTCTGTGCGCTGTGACGCGATGCGGGGTCACAGGACTCGGGTTATCGATCGAACGGCTGGAGATGGCCGACATTTTTTTTTTTTTATGCATGGGGACAGGGGAAGACA
>JADBJO010004709.1:35000-55000 GCA_016801955.1 Conus betulinus
GAACCGGGCATCAAGGATCACAGATTCTGAGACTTTTTTTTTTTGTTTGTTTTCTTCTTCATGCTGATCAAGGAGAATGATGATGATGGAGATAATGCTACAACGTTCCATTCTGGTCGCAAGTCAGCACCACCTTTCATGATATTTCCTGGCTTAAAACAGGCCAGCGTTGATCATAAAGCTGAACAACGCCCTGGTGAGACGCGTCTGCCATGTGGATGAATCTGGACTGTGTGGTTCCAGTCTTTTCTTTTGAACTGGTAGCGCTCTTGACACTGGATAAGAAGTGGATGGGGCTGAAAAATCACGCATGTAAAATGCCTCCGATGGTACTCCAAATAGCCTCAATGACACCAAATCTCCAACAGCCTGACCTTCACCAAAAGTCCAACAGACTGACTTAAGAACACCAAAGATCCACCATCCTAAACTTAAGAGCACCAATGGTCAGTTAGACTGATCTCAAGAACGCCAAAGGTCAACCAACCTGACCTCAAGAACACCAAAGGTCAACCAACCTGACCTCAAGAACACCAAAGATCAACCAACCTGACCTCAAGAACACCAAAGGTCAACCTACCTGACCTCAAGAACACCAAAGGTCAACCAACCTGACATCAAGAACACCAAACATCAACCAACCTGACCTCAAGAACACCACAGACCCAGCACCCTGACCTCAAGAACACCAAAGGTCAACCAACCTGACCTCAAGAGTACCAAAAGGTCCAGCACCCTAACCTCAAGAACACCAAAAGTCCTACAGACTAGCTTGAAGAACACCAAAGGTCTTACAGACCAGTTTTTACAGACCCAAGGTCCATCACACTACTTTGAGAGATTCAGCACAATAGCCTGAAAACATCAAAGGCTACACTCCTTGGACTGTGTCTGCCATATATGAAAACATCTGCCGTGTGTGTGAAGATTTCCGCCCAAATTTCCTAGCATCTCTGCAGAACCTGGAAATATCCCTATCGGAATTTTAAGAATCTCTCTGCCCTCTTTGTGAATCTCTCTGCCGCATTACAGATATCTCTGCCACATTTGAGAACATCCCTGCCAACTCTGAGAATCTCTCTGCCACATCTGAGAACATATCTACCAAATTTGAGAATCTCTCTACCGCATTTCAGAGTATCTCTGCCACATTTAAGAACATCCCTGCCAACTTGGAGAATCTCTCTGTCACATTTGAGAATATTCTCTGCCAACTCTGAGAATCCTCTCTGCCACATTTGAGAACATCTTGAGAATCTCTCTGCCACATTTGGGAACATCTCTGCCAATTTCTGAGAATCTCTCTGCACACATTTGAGAACATCTCTGCCAACTTTGAGAATCTCTGCCACATTCGAGAAATCTCTCTGCTTTAAGAATTTAGGGACATCTTTGCCAAATTTAGGACATCTTTGCATCATCCCAGGACATCTGTCCAGCATCTTTCCGCCACGTTTGAAAACATCTCTGGGACATTCGGAACACATTCCCGACACCTCTCTGTCATGTCTAAGAACGTTTCTGCCACATTTGAAAACTCGCCAGTCTGAGAAATTGGTGATCATCTGAAAACACATCTGCCAAGATGATTGAGAATAAAACTGACAACCTTTCCCTTTCACCAGTTATGTCAAAAGCATCAACCTGATTCGCTGACAAGCAACAAACCATTAGCTGATTTGAGAATGGCTCCTGAGGTCACTCAGTTTCATTCATGTGTATAGCCCGGCTGACTGCTAGGGACATCTCATCAATGTTTGAGGACCCCAGTGGGAAACCGATGATTGGTGCCGGTGATTAGGGGTCCACAGAGCGGTTCAGTAACACCCTAATAAAAAATCACCCCCCTCCCCTTTCCGAACAACCCCATCCCCCAACCCCCACGTTACGCTCCACGTACAACATTCTGTCTGCATGCAGAAACAACAAAGAGAGAGGGGAAAACCCATCATCACATAGCACAGTCTGTGAGGGACTTCGGGGACTGGTACAGCTACGACTCCCTCCACACACCACACACACACACACACACACCACACACACACACACACACGCGCGCGCGCGCGCGCGCACATACACATTCACACACACACACATACACACACAAAACATCTAAAGCACACCCTGATCAAAAACACACACATACACAAAACACACCACCTCAACACACCTACACACCTACACACACACCCCAACACACACCACACACACACACACACACCACACACACACACACACACACACACACACACACACACACACCACCCCAACACACAGGCACCACCCAAGCAAGCACGCCATCCGGCAAAGTCCATCCAAGAGGTTGGCGTCGACACGCCCAGGTCAGTTGAAAACACAGCCAGGAGGAATGAGACCAGTTGACGATTCGTAGAGTATGTACAGCCATCATCGGACAACAAGGTTCCAAAGAAAAACAAACAAAAACAAACCAACAAACGAACGAATCATATCAATAAATAATAACGACCACCACCAGCCTTCCACAACGAGGCCGGCTGAGGAACATCAGCGTTTTTCCCACGCGCTTTGACCTGTAAGTCTCTGAAGATACCCCCTCTCCCCTCCCTAACCCCCCTCCTTGCCCCCATCTTGTTTCGGGGGGTGGCCAGGGCACGGAGGGAAAGGGAAACTGGGGGGGGGGGGGGGGAGGAGAACGGGGTGGATGAGGGATACCCAGCGATCCCAAATACACGTAACATCCCAGGAATCATTCGTCTTCGTGATCATGACGAGAAGGGGAGAAAAAAAAGGGCGTGGAGTCAGAGAGGGGAAACCTCCCCCAAGTTTAAAGCTGAGAGTTGTTGTTGTAGTTGTTGTTGTAGCTGTTGTAGTTGTTGTTGCTGTTGTTGTTGTGTTCGTCCTTCACGGTCCGTATGGTATGCAGAGGTCCCGTGGAACTGACTACACAGGTAGGTCGCAGCATGGAAACAAGTGAGGAGTGCACTCACACACACACACACTTCCCAAGGTGTAGAGCAGTCGGGTGTTTGACACACACAAAGTGGAGTCCCCCCAAAAAACGAGGAGTCCTGGCGCGCACCACTCCTTCCCACAATAACCTCCCCTCGCTCTCACCCCCCCCCACCCACCCCCACCTCCTCCCTGCTCGCTCGCTCTCTCTTTCTTTCTTTCTTTCTCTCTACCATCTCAAGAGACTTGTGGACAGGGGAAGCGGAAGTACCCACACAAACACCACCAGTCTGTCGCCGCCGCGCATGACGAACCCTCGTGACGCCATCCCGTCGTCCCATCCGCCTTCCTCTCCTTCCGGGTCACCTGACTTCCGAGACACAGCTGGCAAAGCGTTGACAGCGCACACAAACCTCCCCCAAAACCGACCAGGGCTTCCCGGGAAGATGATGCACGTGCTGCGCGAGTCGATGCCGGCCATTGATGTGCCCCACCACGCAGCAGTGGGGGGGAGGGGGCGCCGCTAGGCTCACGTGGACTGCTGCTGCTGCAAGAGTCTCTTGTAGATCTGCGAGTTGAGGAAGCGTGGGTAGGAGTCTCGATGCATCAGCGTGAAGATCTGCAGCTGGGCCTCGTCGAAGGTGTGCGGCGTGGGCTGCACCATGTTGCGGTTGATCACCTCGCGCACGCGCGAGTCTAGACTAACCTGCAACACACACACAGACACACACAGACAGGGGACAGATGTGTATTCACAGCCAAAACCGCCCCAATCTAAACTAACCTTTCACACACACACACACACACACACACACACACACACACACACACACACACACACACACACACCAGAAGTTTACCCACAGCGAGAAGTCTATCCACAGCCCCCCCTCCCCCCCCCCCCTCCCCTCCCTCCCGCCCAGTCTAAACCAACCTCCTACGTATAACCACGAGAACCAGACCTCTATCTACTGCACAACCTCCCTCTGCAGACTGACCTGCAACACACAGTACCCAGAGCTTCTTTAAAATTGTTTTTAATAACACTTAAAAAAAAAAAAACAAAAAAACTTCAATACAATATAATGCCATGCAAGGCTATCCAAAGCATCCCAATACAAGCATTACAGACACATACAAAAAAAAAAAAATACACAAAATAAATACGATGCAAACTAAAAATTCAAATGACGCAACAGAATGCACAATTATACACTGCAATACTTAAACCCAATACTTACATCACCATACAGCGCAACACAAAACAGCACAGAACAGTAATACACAGTACAACCAAACACAATGACACGACACAGCACAATACAATACCATATAGGACAATACAGTACAACGTTTTTTTTTTTTCCAAAACTATACCGCTAACAATTTAGGAAGTTAGAACTTTAGCCCAGCAGAATGCCCACCTCGACTCACAAACAGAACCAACCTCCACAGCTGACTCCCAGAACTCCTGTTCAAATCCCTTCAAAATGGGCGTTTGAAAGTGAAGGAAGGAAAACAGCCCCTGGCAGCAGAACTGCACGAATTACAGCGCTACCTCAAAAAATCATCTCAACAGCGACAATGAAAAGTCCTGCCAATAACGACTCTAAAAGTATTCCCAAGTCACTCGACCTCTTGAACCCTTCTCAAAAGCAACCTGTAAAAATCATCTATATGTAACGATCTTTTTAATCTTCTCGAAAACGACCTGTGCAAATCTTCCCACTATAACGACTTGCAGACATCTTCTCAATAACGACATGTAGAAATGTCAATAACGACATGTTGAAATCTGCTCAATAACGACATACAGAAATCTTCTCAATATGACATGTAGAAGATCTTCTCATCAACGACTTATAGAAATCTTCTCAATAACATGTAGAAATCGTCTGAATAACGAAATGTAGGAACCTTTAAAAAAAAATGACATGTAAAAAATCTGCTCAATAACGACAACGTAGGAATCTTTTCAATAGCGGCATCTAGAAACGCTTACGACTTAGAACCTTCGATGAAAATGGAGAAGGGGAGGGGGGAGTGAAGGGAAGGGAGGAGGGAGGGGCGTGTCTAAGCTAATGTCGAAAACAAAAACATGTCTATCCATAATTCATCATATCATATATATATATATATATATATATATATATATATATATATATATATATAATAAACTAATACATTCCAAGGATAAGTACCGAGCACCATTCCAGCAACTTACAGAGCAGCTTGGTGTAGCAATGACTGCAAGAAATATTGAATTATAAACAAAGCTTGCTCTTATGACTTAGATTGTAGAAATAGGGGGGTGATAAGCCATCATATCTGCAGTGGCAGATAATTCTGCCTAGCTAACAGCTAATTAACTATATATATAATATATATATATATATATATATTATATATATATATATATATATATTGTTATGAAATGTCTCCCAAATCCTTGGTAAGGAGACGACAAGTGGGGAGGAAATCGTGATAGGGAAGTCAGTCTCGTACAGACATGGAGACCACCATCTTGGGTCCTGGGCTACAGAACCTTTTTACAGGGAGCGTGGATTGGAAGGGCTTTTCAAGGGAGGATTCTATACAGGGAAAAAGCGATCGAAATTTGCTGGAAGAAGATCAGCTATCGGCTTCTCTCTCACAGGCTGCCAGAAACTCTCTTTGCCTCTCTCTTCTCTTCTCTGTCTGTCTGTCTGTCTGTCTGTCCGTCTGTCTCTCTCTCTCTCTCTCATTCTCTCATAAGCCTAGCCGACTTCTAAAGCACAAGCAGGCTCCAAACGAGTGAAAGTTAGAACTGTGCACAATTCGACAATGCACTAACAAGGCATTTGAAAGCAAAACACTGCTTTAATCAATGTAAAACGTGAACAATACATGAAAGTGTATACAATGCTATATATAAACTAACGAACAGAGTCATGGAAACTTTGCGCGAAGACGGGTTTTGACTACATGAGCGCATGTTTGTTTTCTCTCTCTCTCTCTCTCTCTCTCTCTCTCTCTCTCTCTCTCTCTCTCTCTCTCTTACGTAAGCCCAAATACCCAAAATACAATAGCATACGGTGAGCTAGGAAGATATCCTTTGTATGTAGATGGTGCAATAAAATCAATGCGCTACTGGTTCAAATTGCAAAAGCTGTCACTCGCTAGACTACCAAAACAAGCATATGAAATGTAAAAAATCAAAATCATTTCAATGTACAAGAAATCGGATTGTACAAAGAAATGGGGTGCCTTCGATAAAACATTGTTTGGATACTAATAGCTTTTCTTTTGTTTGGTTGAACGGTGGGGTGAATTACGAGAAACTGTTTTTACGTGAACTTAAACAACGCATGACCGACTCTTATAGACAAAACTGGGATACTAGAATACTTAATAGTGACAGATATTCAACATAATTATCATTCCTTCAGATCCTTATGGCAGCCTGAGAAATTTTTAACTGATATTACAATCGCAATCGTGAGTTGACTTGGTGTTAGTGATTTGAATGTCCACCACAGATATACACTAAACTCCAAAAACTGTCTATTCTGTAATCAAAGCGCGAGGACGAAATACATGTTTTTGTCTGTCTGTCGATCCTTTAAAGATTTTGGAGATAAATACTTTTTTTTTTTTTTTTTTTTTTTGCTGTCTGCGCCACCTCAGAGGCAGTGCACCCACGCCGCTCATTCTGACTGACCCCCCGTCCACAGCCACAGCCCGGTCGGCCCCGCTGCAGCCCCGGCACCAGCAATCCACAGGGAGCAATCAATGTCAAAGCCGTCAAGATGCAACCCACCGGAGAAGACACTGCATGCTGCCGAGTCACTTCGGTGGTGTTCAGTGGCGCCTGTTCTGATCTAACATACGCAGGACACCACCTACTAAGCCCCCTACTGACGACAATAATTGCTTAGTCGCGGAGCCGGCGTGAGTGAGCTCTCCCTCCGGAGGGCGCCACCACGTCCGTCCAGCGACAGCCCCCATGGACTCGCCGATACTGGTGACCCACACGGAACCAAACCAAGACCACAGACGTGGACAGGACATTGAAATTTGAGGTCACCATGAGAGCAGGGCATGAAGGGCCACAGAATTTGAGACTTTTTTTTTTTAAATGCTGATCGATGAGAATGAGGATGGTTAAGATGATGCTACGGATTTCCATTTCGGTCTGAGACTGCATGACAGAGCTGTACTCTACGCTTCCTTTCATAATATATGCTGGCGTCAACCAGGCCCGAGAGATACAGACACCTGCAGTGTTGGTCAGGAAATTTGAGCAACACACTCCCAGAAACGCATCCATTAAGTGGATGAAACTCGACTGTGTGGTCCCAGTCTTCCCAATTCAGTCCGCAGCAAACTCAACTCTGGGTAGGAGCCGGTCGGGGCAGAAAAAAACCCACATGACTCTGATGGGATTCGAACCCCACGACCTCCCAGCCGGGAGTCCGCGACGCTAACCACTTCGCCACGGCGGCTGGTGATAAATACATTTTGCTTCATACTATTAATGTTCATCAAGTGTCATTGCTTCTTTTACTGCAAAATGAAAAGAGAGAATTGTAACTCGCTCTGTAGCTATGTTCATTTTTGAAGCACTAAAAACGAAGAGAGGAACTGTTATCAGTTAACACACAAATGCCAGAGTAATTTCAGGGTGAACATTTTGTTACACGAATATTTTCTTTCATAATTTTCAGTGTATGTGCCGAGTGCGTGCGTGTTCTACTTTGTTCTTGACCTCATTGCAGATAGGTCGGTGGCCTTTGCAATTAAAATATTTGAGTTGAGATCTCTCTCTCTCTCTCTCTCCCCCCCCCCCCCCCCCCCCCCCCCTAACACAGTCAGCTATGTATGTGAACGTCTGTACTGGCGGGTGACCTTTCGTCGACCCGATACTGAAAACCCCTAAGGAAGAGAGGCAGACAGACACCGACAATGCTCAAGACACAAGACACAGGGCCTTTCATTTTGCCGGCTGCCCTCGCCTACTCCGGGGCAGAGAAAGAAAACTACATGGTGACACACAATGGAAAGAAAAATAAAGTGGGCATGTATTCCTTCAGTTTCACACACACACACACACACACACACATGAGAGACAAGGAGACCGGTCGAGAGAGAGGAAGGGGGAGAAAGTGAGAGAGAGAGAGAGAGAGAGAGAGAGAGAGAGAGAGAGAGAGACGGACAGACAGAGACAGAGAACAAGAGAGGCACAGACAGACAGAACAGGACGGACAGACAGAGACAGAGACACAGAGGCAGTGACAGAGAGAAAGGGCACAGAGAGAGACAGAGACAAGAGACAGAGAGGGAGAAAGATGACAAAGAGGATGAGAGGGAGACAAGGAGGAGAGAGAGGGAGAGAGGGGGGGAAGGTGAGAGAGAGAGAAACTGAGACAGAGAGAGAGGAGAGAGAGAGAGAGAGAGAGAGAGAGAGAGAGAGCGGAGAGAGAGAGAGAGAGCAGACGGACAGACAGACTGACAGACAGGCAAAGAGACACCCAAGCAATGACAGCGAGGGGGAGGGGAAGGGGAGAGAAGGGGTAGGGGGTAAGGGGGGGGGGGGTGAGTCAGACAGGCAGCAGACTGTGTGTGGTGTGTGTGTGTGTGTGAGAGAGAGAGAGAGAGAGAGAGAGAGAGAGGAGAGAGAGAGAGAGAGAGAGCGGATGGGGGGAGTGGGGGGAGGGGGTGGGTCGGGGGGAAACAGGAGATAGGCAGCTAGTTAGTAGACAAGCCAAGAGACGAACAACAAACTACACAAAGGGAAAGGGGGGACGGGGGGGGAGAGAGAGAGAGGAGGATGGGCGTTGCACAGAGAGAGAGAGAGAGAGAGAGAGAGAGAGAGAGAGAGAGAGAGCTAGAGAGGAGGAACACAGCGACAGACCAAAAAAAAAAAAAAAGACCTGACTGGGCCACTTTCTCGTCTCCTACCGTCTCCATGGCAACGACAGGCACGCGCAGCTCACGAGAGGCGACACTAAGTCTATTTGTTGGTTTCCTAGCAACCGGATCTCCTTGTTCCCTGCTCTCTCTCTCTCTCTCTCTCTCTCTCTCTCTCTCTCTCTCTACGTACTGCATGTGCGTGCGAACTGGTCGGCGAATATCCCCTCCCACATACACCCCCTCCCCCTCCCTCCTCACCATTTTCTTGTGCAGAAAGCTGAGACTGGCTAGCCATACCTGAAAATTTCGATCCTCCGGTGATTACTATTCCGAGTTTCCAGTTCTTTCTCTCGGTCTGTCTGTCTGTGTTTATCTCTCTGTCTGTGTGTCTGTCTGTCTGTCTCTTCTCTCTTGTATTATCCTGTGGAAGGTTCCTCCCCCCCCCCCTCCTCTCTCTCTCTCTGATCTGTTGGAATTCTCCCCCCCCCCCTCTCTCTCTCTCTCTCTCTTCCTCCGCGCGCGCGCGCGCGTGTGTGCGTGTGTATATGTGCAACACAAGTGCGTGCGTGCGTGCGTGTGCGTGCGTACATACGTGCGCGCGCGCGCGCGCGCGCGCGTGTGTGTGTGGTGTGTGTGTGATGAAATGAGAGAGAGAGATAATGTGTATATGTGTGCGTATGTTTTGTTTGTCTGTCCGTCTGTCTCTGTCTCTCATTCAGTCTGTGCATGTGTGTGTGTGTGTGTTGTGTGGTGTGTGTGTGTGTTTGTGTGTGTGTGTGTGTGTGTAAAAATTCTCTCTCTCTCTCTAATCTGTTGGGAGATCTCTCCTTCTGTCTCTCTTCGCTTTTTCTGAAAGTAAAAGAAAGAAAGAAAGAAAAGAAAGAGAGAGAGAGAGAGAGAGAGAGATGAGAGAGAGAGAGAGAGAGAGAGAGAGAGAGGAGTGTGTGTGTGTGTGTGTGTGTGTGTGTCTGTCTAGGTCTCTCATTCAGTCCGGGGGAAAGGAATGGGTCTCCTCTCTCTCCTCTCTCTCTCTCTCTCTCTCTCTCTCTCTCTCTCTCTCTCTCTCCTCTCTCTCCCCACCCCAGTGCACACATGATTTGTATGAGAGAAAGAGACAGAGACTCAGACACAGAGAGAGAACTTTACTGAATAAAGGCAATAGCCTCACTGAAATGGGATGAATCAAGAACACTATACAATGTTTAAAGGAAAAAAAAAAGAGACAGAGTACTCAGACCACAGAGAGAGAACTTTACTGAAATAAAGGCAATAGCATCATGAAATGGGACATGGTGTGAATTCAAGAACACCTATACAAAAGAAAAGAAAGAAAAAAGAAGCCAGTTACCCGAAACAAGTCGACAGATGATGGTAAGTATCTCGGTCTACATGTCATTGCAGAAGACAATTCTCAAAATTCCTAGACAACTGAAATGTCCTGTGCTAGGAGAGAAATCTCTCACCCTGATGCATGAGATCTTCCCTGTATGGGCCATCTGCAATCATCAAATGCTTGTCACGACATTGATTCCCAGATCCTCTACGTCCTGCACTCAATCACCCGTGAGTGGGAAACTAGATTTCACAGCACCCTGCGTGCTTTAAGAACCAACCTACTTTCGTCCATGTGTTATTACTTTAAAGCCAATACCAACACGTGTTGAACATGCGACTCAAAATACAAACAGCATGTCGTCCAGCCTCTCCATCGACTCGCTCATTTGGCGTGACGGTAATGAGCCCTTCAAGAATGTCTGATGTGCCCAGAAAATAACTCTTTATATACGGTCACCGATTGATGATCCAGAATTCAACACAATACACGTCAACAGGTTCATCTCTATCGAGTCAAATCAACACTCACTCTTCGTTCTGTTTCTTTCTTCTTTCCCTTTCTCTCTTCCTTCCCTCGCTTTTCATTCCTCTTCCCATGCTTCTCTCTTTCTTTCCGCCTTCCCTAGTTTCCTTACTCTCTCTCCCTTCGCTCTCTCTTCACACCCCCATCTCTCTCTCTCTCTCTCTCTATGCCTCCCTTCCCACTCTTCCTTCACTCTTTCTTCATTCTCTTCCCTTCCACTCTTCAGTCTTTCTCTTCCTTCCGGCTCTCCTCAAACTTCCCTCCCTTTATTCTCCTCTCTCTTTCCTTCCCTCCAATCCCTTCCTTCAGAACTCTCTCTCTCTCTCTCTCTCTCCCTCCCTCCCTTAACTCTCTTCCTTTTCTCCCTTTCGTCAGTCTCTTCCCTTCCCTTCCGTCCATTTTTCTCTTTCTTCCTTCTTCACCTCCCTTTCACCCACCCCCCCCCCCTACCCCGTCTCTCGCTCTGTCTCTCTCTCTTTCTTTCCCCCTCTCCTCCTTACCTTTTTCTCCATCCCTCGTCCTTTTTTTTTCCCTTCACACCCCTTCCATACCTCCCCTCGGTCTCTTTCTTTCTGTCTTTCTTCTCTCCTCCTTCCTTCCTCCCCTCTTTCCTTTTTCTTTCTTCTTTTCCCTTTCTCATTTGCATCTTCTCTTTATTTTTTTTTCTTTCTGTCTTCCTTCTTTCGCTCCATCCCTCCCCCCATCCTTCCTTCCATTTCTTTCCTCCTTCCCTCGCTCTTTTCCCTCCCCTCCTTCCCTCTCTCCTTTCCCCCTTACTCCCCTTTTTTTTTCGTCTGTTGTTTTCCTTCTATCCCTCAGCTCTGTCCATCCTTTTTTTTTAAATTTCATGCCCTCTCTCCTTTCCCTCCATTTTTTTTTTTTCTTTTTTCTTTTGTCCATTTCTCCTGTGTCAGTGAAAACAATCCCTAGGGACTCTCTTCCTCCCCCTCCCTCCCCCCCCCCCACCCCACATCTTCCTCCCCTTCAATCTCAAACAATCTTCCTCTCCTCCCGCCCCCACCTCTCTCCCCATCAATCCCTCCACTCCTCTTCTACCCTGCTATCCTCCAAATCTCCAATTCTCCTCCTTCTCCTGTCTCTCTATCCTCCCTCATATCTCTCTCTCTCTCTCTCTCTCTCTTCTCTCTCTCTCTCTCTCTCTCTCTCTCTCTCTCCCGGTCGGCCTCTCTGAGCTCATAAATATTAGTGATAAATCCGATCAGCTGTAGGTCTCTCCATCATCTCTGTCTCTTTGCTGTTCTGCCTGTCGACCACCCATCACCCTTCCTCTCCATTCCGTCTCCCACCTCTCTCTCTCCCTCCCATCTCTCTCTCTCTCTCTCTCTCTCCTCTCTCTCTCTCTCTCTCTCCTCCCCATCTCTCACCTTCACCTTCTGTCTCTTCTGACCCCCGCGCATTTCATGGCCAGAGATAGGTCAAAAGGATTTCGTTTAACGTAAAAGCGTCTTTTGATTGTGTATGCCGTTTGGGAAACAATTGTGGACGGTTTTGAATCGACCGTTTTAACGACGATGAATTGGTTTGGGTTTGCCCAGCATGACGTTCGCAAGAAAAGGAAGATGCTCTGCTGGAATTAGGTGGTTTGATTTTAAGAAATGTTATACCTTCAAAGAGATACCTGCGGATGCCAAACATATTAGATCGTGTGCTGTTCACAGAACGACGGAAGAGGAGTGAAAGAGAGAGAGGGGAGAGAGAGAGAGATGAGAGAGAGAGCGAGAGAGAGCAGCCCAGAATCTCAGTTGAGATGATGGAAGGGCGAGAGGGGAGAGAGTACGTGGTAAGTAAGAAGAGCGGAGAGAAATACCGATGGAGGAGACAATAACGTACGAAACCCCCCCCGAGACAGAGAGGAAGAGAGGCAGAAGAAAGGATGAGGCAGACAGAATCACGTGAACGTGAAGGGATGATGGAAGAGGAGGACGGGGGGTAACTAAGGAAAGTAAAGGTAAGGAAGAAGAAGAAAGCAGAAGAAAAAAAAAAAAAAAAAAGAACGCAAAAAAAAAAAAAAAGAAAAGAAAGAAATACAGGAAGGATGGAGGAGCAAGGGAACGACAATAACGTACGAAACGAAAGGAATGAAGGGAGGTAAGGGAAGAGACGAGAGGGGGAAGAAAGAACCGGGACGGGGAATTGGTGGGGGAAAGAAGGGGAAGGGTGGGGGGGGGGGGGGGGGGGGGGGGGGGGTCAAAGAACATAACAGTGAAAAAAAAAAAATCGAGGAACGGGAGAACGAGAGAAGAGTGACGAGAGTGGAAAGGGAGGGAGGAAGTGAGGGAGTGGGGAAGGGGGGGGGGGGGGGGGGAGGGACAGGCAAGTTTTGAAAAAAAAAAAAGGGGGGGGGGGGGGGGGGGGGGGGGGGGGGACGGGGAGGGGGGGCTTTATTTTTGGGGGGAAGGGGAGTTACGGAAGAAAGAACGAAAGGGGAGAAAGAGAAGGGAAGAAACCAGGGAGAAGGGAAAGGGTAAGAGGAGGGAAGTGACGAGAGAGAAAGGAAAAGTAAGGAAGGGAGTGAAGAGACAGGGTAAAAGCAGAAAAGACAGAAAGAAAGAGAGACAGAGACAGAGTATGGGGGGGGGGCAGGAAAGACAGGAAGAAAGTGGAAAGAAGAGACAGGAGTATGGGCAGGACGAAAGACAGGAAGAAAAAGAAAGAATGGGGGGAAGTAGGAAAGGAAAGGAGAAGGAAAGGAAAAAGGGAAGGAAGGGGGGAAAAAGGTAAAAGGAAAGGGAGGGAAGGAAAGAAAAGGGGGGAAAAGTGGAAAGAAGTAGGGAGGGAAGGAAAAAAAGACAGGAAAGAGGGAAGGAAGAAAGGGAAGGAATGGAAGAGTAGGAGGGGGGGGAAGACAGGAAAGAAAGAAAAGGAAGGATTGCAAAGAAGTAGGCAGGAAAGACAAGGAAGAAACGGGAAGGAATGGACAGAAGTAGGGAGGAAGACAGAAGAAAAAAAGGAAGGAGGAATGGAGAGAAGTAGGGAGGGAAGACAGGAAGAAAAGAAAGGGAAGGAAAGGAAAGAATTAGGAAGGAAAGACAAGAAGAAGTAGGGAGGGAAGACAGGAAGAAAAGGAAAGGAATGGAAAGAAGTAGGGGGAAGAGACAGGAAGGAAAGGGAAGGAATGGAAAGAAGTAGGGAGGGGAAGAGGGGAAGAAAGGAAAGGAAGGACAGAAGTAGGGAGGGAAGACAGGAAGAAAGGAAGGAAGGAATGGAAAGAAGTAGGGAGGGAGGGAAAAACAGGAAGAAAGGGAAGGAAGGGGGAAGAAGTAGGGGGGGGAAGACAGGAAAGAAAGGGGAAGGAATTGACAGAAGTAGGGGAAAAAAAAAACAGAAGAAAAGGAAGAAGGGAAGGAATGGGAAGAGAAAGTAGGGGGAAGAAAGGAAGAAAGGGAAGAGGAAGGAATGGAAAGACGTAGGAGGGAAGACAGACAAAAAAGAAAGGGAAGGGAATGGACAGAAGTAGGGAGGGAGGAAAAACAGGAAGAAGAAACGGAAGGAATGGGAAAAGAAGTAGGGAGGAAGGGAAGGAAAGAAAGGAAGGAAAGGGAAGGAAGAAAGAAGGAGGGAGGGAAACAGACAGGAAGAAAGGAATGGAAAGAAGAAGGGGAAAAGGAAAAAGAAAGGAAAGAAGGGAAAAAAAAGGGAGGAAAGGGAAAGAAGAAGGAAGGAAGGGAAGGAAGACAAGAAGAAGGAAAGGAAAGAAAGTAGGGAGGGAAGAGCAGGAAGAAAGGGAAGGAATGGAAAGAAAAGTAGGGAGGGAAGACAGGAAGAAAAGAAAGGGAAGGATGGACAGAAGTAGGGAGGGAAGACAGGAAGAAAGGGAAGGAATGGAAAGAAGAGGGAGGGAAGACAGGAAGAAAGGGAAGGAATGGAAAGGAAGTAGGGGGGAAGAAGAAAGGAAGGAAGAAAGGGAAGGAATGGAAAAGAAGTAGGGAGGGAAGACAGGAAGAAAAGGGAAGGAATGGAAAGAAGAAGGGGGGAAGACAGGAAGAAAGGAAAGGAATGGAAAAAAGTAGGGGGAAGACAAGGAAGAAAGGGAAGGGATGGACAGAAGTAGGGAGGAAAAAAAAGAGGAAAGGAAGGAATGGAAAGAAAGGAGGGAGGAATGGAGGAAGAAGAAGGGAGGGGAAAGAAGTAGGAAGGAAAGAAACGGAAGAAACGGAAGGAATGGAAAGAAGTAGGGAGGGAAGACAGGAAGAAACGGAAGGAATGGAAAGAAGTAGGGGAGAGAAGACAGGAAGAAAGGGAAAGGGAAGGGATGGAAGAAGTAGGGAGGAAAGGAGGAAGGAAGACAGGAGGGAAGAAACGGAAAGGAATGGAAAGAAGTAGGGAGGGAAGACAGGAAAGAAAGGGAAGGAATGGACAGAAGTAGGGAGAGGAAGACAGGAAGAAAGGAAAGGGAAAGGAATGGGAAAGAAGACAGGAAGAAAAGGGAAGGAAGGGAGGAAGAGAGAGGGAAAGGAAGAAAGAGGGAGGAAGGGAATGGAAAGAAGTAGGGAGGGAAGACAGGAAGAAAGGGAAGGAATGGACAGAAGTAGGGAGGGAAGGGAAGACAGGAAGAAAGGGAAAGGAATGGAAAGAAGTAGGGAGGGAAGACAGGAAGAAAGGGAAGGAATGGAAAGAAGTAGGGAGGGAAGAAAGAAGGAAGGAGGGAAGGGAAATGGAAAGAAGTAGGGAGGGGAAGACAGGAAGAAAGGGAAGGAATGGAAAGAAGTGGGGGAAGACAGGGAAAGAAAAGGAAAAAAAGACAGGAAGTAGGGAGGGAAGAAAAGAAAGGGAAAGGGAAGAAGAGGAATGGAGAAGTAGGGAGGGAAGGGAGGAAGAAAAAGGAAGAAGGGGGAAGGAATGGAAAGAAGTAGGGACAGGAAGACAGAAAGAAAGGGAAGGAATGGAAAAAGAAGTAAGGGGGAAGACAGGAAGAAAAAGGGAAGAATGGAAAAGAAGGAGGGAAGACAGGAAGAAAGGAAGAGGAAGGGGAAAAGAGGGGAAAGGAGAAAGGGAGGAACAGGAAGGGAAAGGGAAGACAGGAAAGGGAAGGAAGAAAAGTAGGGAGGGAAGGACAGGAAGGAAAAGGAAGGAACTGGACAGAAGTAGGAAGGGAAGACAGGAAAGAAAGAAAGGGAAGGAATGGAAAGAAGTACGGAGGGGGGAGAAGGAAGAAAGGAAGGAAAGGGAAGGAATGGAAAGAAGTAAGGAGGGAAGACAGGAAGAAAATGAAGGAATGGACAGAAGTAGGGGGGGAGGGGGGGGGGAGGGACATGAAGAGAAAGGGAAGGAAAGGGAAGGATGAATTCGGAATGCAGAAAGAAAGAGTATGAAAGGACGAGAAGGGAAGGGAGGGAAGGGAAGGAAAAAAAAAAAAGAAGGGAAGGGAAGGAAAAGAACGGCAATGGGAGGAAAGACAGAGAGAAAGGAAGGAGAGGGAAGGAAGGGGGAGAGAGAAAAGGAACGCACACAAGCACGCACACACACACACACACACACACACACACACACACACACACACACACACACACACACACACACACATTGTGAGTACATGTGTTCTCCATCATCTTGTTTCTTCAGCTGTAGCCTCGTTTCAGCAAAACAATGGGCGAAAACAATGGCCTGCAAGCTCTTGTAAGCAATTCTTACACTAACGCACTCCGGACAAACGGTACGCTGACCCAGTTAACATTCCCCATCGACACACAAGAAACATACACACTCCCACAACAACTGTCGACACACAACACACCACACACACACCAAAAAAAAAAAAAAAAAAAAAAAAGAAAAAAAAAAAAAAAAAAAAAAAAAAAAAAAAAAAAGCAAAAAAAAAAAAAAAATGGCCTGCAAGCAAAAAAAAAAAAAAACAGAAAAAAAAACGCTGCAAAACGGTACGCTGACCCAGTAAAAAAAAAATCGACACAAGAACAAAAACACTCCAAAAAAAAAAAAAATCGACACGAAAAAAAAAAAAGAAAAAAAAAAAAAAAAAAAAAAAAAAAAAAAAAAAGAAACAGAAAAAAGACATCTCAGCACTCGCAACTAATAAATCCATAGACACTAGATGAACAATATACCCAGAAGAACGTCAGTGTTCCTGCAGTTCCTTTCTACAACAACAACAACAACAACAACAACAACAACAACAAACAAAATAACACTGTATTGTTTATTTTCGTACTGAACTGCAAAAAAATGAAAAAAAAAAAAAGGAAAAAAATGTGTGTGTGTGTGTGTGTGTGTGTGTGTGTGTGTGTGTGTGTGTGTGTGTGTGTGTGTGTGTGTGTGTGTGTGTGTGTGTGTGTGTGTGTGTGTGTGTGTGTGGAAGGAGGGGGGGGGAGACAAGGATAGAGGCCTCCGGAGGAAAAAGGGAAAAGAGGGGGGAAAGAAAAAAGGAGTGGGGTCAAACCGGAAGATGGAGGCAAAGGACGGCAAGGAGAAGGGAGGAAAGGAGAAAGGGAGGGAGAAAAAGAAAGGGGTGGGAGTGGAGGGAAGGAAGGGAGAGAAAGGAGAAAGGAAAGAAAAGGGCAGGAAGGAAGGAAGGAAGGGGAAGGCATGGAAGGAAGGAAGGTTGGGATAAACAAATAAGAAGGAAAAAAAAAAGAAAGGGCAGAAGGAAGGAGAGGAAGGGATGAACGAGAAGGAGAAAAGAATGGAAGAAAAAAGGAAGATAATGAAAGGAGGAGGGGGGGGGGGGGGGGGGGAAGGGGGGGGGGAAAGGGGGGGAAAAATATGGAATGAAAAAAAAAAAAAGAGAAAAAAAAATGGAGGGAAGGGGGGAGAAAAGGGGGAGAGAAGCAGGAAAAATGACGGAAACGGAAACGGAAAGACAGAAGCTGAATGGAACGAGAGAAATGTATGGAGTATGGAGGGAAGGAACAACAGGCATGAGAGGTAGCAGGACGAACAGAAGGAAAAGAAAGACAGGATGGAAGGTGAAGGGCGCAAAGGCAGAAAGAAAGAAGACTGAGGAATGTTGCAAAGGGAATGACAGAATGAAAGGGTGAAGGGCACAAAGGCAGAAAGAAGACTGAGGAATGTTGCAAAGGGAATGACAGAATGAAAGGTGAAGGGCACAAAGGCAGAAAGAAGACTGAGGAATGTTGCAAAGGGAATGACAGAATGAAAGGTGAAGGGCACAAAGGCAGAAAGAAGACTGAGGAATGATGCAAAGGGAATGACAGAATGAAAGGTGAAGGGCACAAAGGCAGAAAGAAAGACTGAGCAATGTTGCAAAGGGAATGACAGAATGAAAGGAAGTACACAAAGGCAGAAAGATGACTGAGGAATGAGCAAAAAACAGAAAAAAGGTGAAGGGCACAAAGGCAGGGAAGGACAGATGCAAAAAGAAATGGGAAGGAAGACTGAAAGAAGAGAAATAAAACGAGAAGGAAGAGAGAGAGAGAGAGAGAGAGAGGAGAGAGAGAGAGAGAGAGAGAGAGAGAGAGAGAGAGAGAGAGAGAGAGAGAGAGGGGGGGGGGGGAAGGAAGGAATCGAGAAAGAAAGAAAGAATGTACTAAACGAAGAATGAAAAAGGGGGAAGGAGGAAGGAAGGTCTGAAAGGAGGGGGTAATAGCGTGCCTTGTGCCTCAGAGTCCGTAACGGACAGCACCTGAAGAGCTGCAGTCACGAATACCTATCAAAAACCAACTTCAAGAGAGAGAGAGAGAGAAGGG
The DNA here is from genome assembly GCA_016801955.1 of Conus betulinus. Classification (NCBI taxonomy): domain Eukaryota; kingdom Metazoa; phylum Mollusca; class Gastropoda; order Neogastropoda; family Conidae; genus Conus; species Conus betulinus. The sequence goes on from JADBJO010004709.1 coordinate 53,364, forward strand.
AAAGAACTGAAACAAGCTACTAAAAAAAATACTACACTCCATTTTGGGGTAAACATCAATAAAAGAGAAGGGGGAGGGAGGGGGGGGGGAGGGAATCGAAGAGACTGAAAAAAGCTACAAAAAGAACGAAGGAAAGGAGGATGAAACAGAAAAAAAAAAAACAAACAAGAAGAAAGCAGGAAAGCCACAAAAATCAAGAAAGAAAAAAAAAACTGAAGGACCAAAAGTAACAGCTGAATGAGGAGAAAAGACGAGGAGGTGGAGGAGGAGAATCCAAAAAAAAAAAAAAAAAAAAAAAAAAGGACTGAGCGACAAATAAGAAAAATAAGAAGCAGAAGGACAAGGGAAGGAGAAGACGGAGGAGGAGAGGGAAGGCAGATTAGAAGTCGAAACGGGAGGAGAAGAAAGAGCACGAGGAGGAGGAGAAGGGAGACAGCGGATGAAATTAGGTGGAGAAGGAGGAGGGAAGAGGAAGCGATATAGGAGGGAAAGGACCAACAGGAGGAGGAGAGGAGGAGGAGGAGGAGGAGGAGGAGGACTAGGGGGGGACGGGGACGGGGACAGGGACAGGCACGGGGACGGGAACAAGCACGAGGACAGGGACGAGGACGACGACAAGGACGAAGAAGACAGGGACGAGGACGGAGACGAGGACGAAGACAGGGAAGAGGACGGGGACGAGGACGAGAACAAGGACGAGGACAGGGACGAGGACGAGGACAGGGAAGAGGACGGGGACGAGGACAGGGACGAGGACGGGGACGAGGATGAGGACAGGGACAGGGACGAGGACGACGACGACGACGACGACGAGGACAGGGACGAGGAGGGGGACGAGGACGGGGACAAGGACGGGGAAGAGGACAGGGACGAGGACGAGGACAGGGACGAGGACGGGAACGAGGACAGGGACGAGGACGAGGACAGGGACGAGGACGAGGACAGGGACGAGGACGAGGACGGGAACGAGGACGAGGACAGGGACGAGGACGAGGACGAGGGACGGGGACGAGGACAGGGACGGGGAGAGGACGGGGACGGGGACAGGGACGAGGACGGGGAACGAGGACGGGGACGGGACGGGGACGGGGGCAAGGACGGAGGGGACGAGGGACGAGGACGAGGACGGGGACGGGGACGGGACAGGGACGAGGACGAGGACGGGGACGGGGACGAGGGAAGAGGACAGAGGACGGGGACGGGGACGAGGGACGAGGGACGAGGGGAGGGACGGGGACGAGGACGGGAACGGGGACGAGGGCAGGGACGAGGACGAGGACGGGGACGGGGACGAGGACGAGGGCAGGGACGGGACGGGGGACGAGGACGGGACGAGGGACGGGGACGGGGACGAGGGACGAGGGAGGGACGAGGACGGGGACGGGGAGGGAAGGGACGAGGACGAGGACGGGGACGGGGACGAGGGAAGGGACGGGACGAGGACGGGGACGGGGACGAGGGAAGGGACGAGGACGGGGACGGGGACGAGGACGGGGGGGACGAGGGAAGGGACGAGGACGATGACGGGGACGGGGACGAGGGAAGGGACGAGGACGAGGACGAGGACGAGGACGAGGGACGGGGACGGGGACGAGGACGGGGACAGGGACGAGGGAAGGGACGAGGACGATGACGGG
>JADBJO010004709.1:62500-65000 GCA_016801955.1 Conus betulinus
CAACGGTGTGCAGCGTTACTTAGTCCCCACAATTCAGCACCATATTGAACAATTAGCTGTGTCTGCGCATCAAATAGTTTCAAACATACAGCGAGAGAACTGCATTTTAACTTTAGGCAAGTTTTGCAATGTACATAAAACGCATGCTTCGCTCTGTAGGCAAGGTTCTGACGGGAAACGGTAAACCCAAACCATGTTGAAAAACTGATGCCTAAACATTTATAAACATCAACAGCAGGCATGAATATTCCATTGTAAGTCCAATGTTCGCTAGCTGCAACGTGACCACCTTTTCTAAATACAACTATATTACTTTCATTCATATTCACATTCAGATGAAGTGCTGTTGCTGCTGCCTGCCCTATGCAGACTATTTAGTTGCGCCTGTAGCCCAACTATTGTTTCCGACAGAAGAGCTACGTCATCTGCCAAAAGTAATATAAATATTCCAAACAATCGTGCGAAAATGTTGCACTATGCCTCCCATTTCTAAACACTTCCACTGCTAATTCATTTTAAATGAAGAGAACAGGATCGGACTTGTAACATCCCCTTGTTTCACCCCTCGGGTACAGTTTATATAGTCTGTCAATTTTGCACCAGAACGAATTCTAGATCTGTCAGTCGTGTACATGCTATGAATACATCAAAAAAGTTTTCATTTAATACCATTTTTGTTTAAACAGAATAGGTTTTCTTTCTATGGCGCGTAAAGAGAGAGAGAGAGAGAGAGAGAGAGAGAGAGAGAGAGAGAGAGAGAGAGAGAGAGAGAGAGAGAGAGAGAGAGAAAGAGATGGAGAGAGAGAGAGAGGGGGACAGGGACGAACGAATGAACGAATTTTATTGCTATTAAGCTGTACAGCTCCTTTAGCAAGTCGGCGCGATGTACATTGACAAAACGCGACACGATATTATCTCATTTTGAGAGAGAGAGAGAGAGAGAGAGAGAGAGAGAGAGAGAGAGAGAGACGTAGAGAGACAGAGACAGAGAACAAACTGCAGGGAAACCACCCAAACCCACCAAAAGGAATAATTTTCAATCATCTCATTATTCCCATCTCCCCTTCTCCCCCTCCTCTGTCTCTCTGTCTGTATGTCTGTCTGTCTGCCTCTCTCTCTCTCTCTCCACACACACACACACACACCCACACACCACACCACACCACACCCACACTATCTTTACTGTGCACACGCACAAATATGCGACCATCGTATCTGGCCAAATGCAAGTTAATCGCTTTGTGCGCCGATAAATAATAATAAAATAAAAAAAAAAACAGTAAACAAGTAGATAACTCTTATGGAAGCAAGAGTTATACTTGTTACTGTTTATTGTTTACTGTTCCCTGTCTTATTTTATTTTCAATTTTGTTAAAAAAAAAAAAAAGCAATGTGTAATATCGTGCACACACACCACACACACACACACACACACACACCCCCACACACACACACACACACACACACGTGTATTATTACATCACGTGTATATATACATATAAAATATACAGTGCTTGTAATATCGTGTACACACACACACACACACACACACACACACACACACACACACACACACACACCCATGCTTGTATAACACATACGTTTATATCTCCATTGTCATTTGATCACTGGTTAGTGGTTTCACGTATGAAATATACAGTGGTCCATTTCTTGAGCAGGGAGAAATTGGAGGGTTGGTGGTGGCAGCGGTAACAGTGGTGTGTGTGTGTGTGCACAGGGTGTGTGTTGTGTGTGTGTTGAGATATTGGAGGTGTGTGTGTGGTGGCAGTGAGTGTAACGGGGTGTGTGTGGTGTGGTGTGTGTGGGTGTGTGTGTGTGTGTGTGTGTGTGTGAAAGCGTTTCTCCCATGAAAAGAATGTCAGAATGGATGAGCTGTTCCTTTCTTCAAGCTATGCATGCCTACGGAGGGGAGACAACAGCACTGACTGTTGTACTCGCCTCCTATTCCGGGGCATGGGACACACGAAATACCGATTCCAGGGGTAAGGTTTCTAATGCTGGTGCATGGGACACCGGAAATACCGACAACAGACGGTAATTGTTTAATGCATGGGGACACACGGAAATACCGACAACAGACGGTAATTGTTTAATGCATGGGGACACCGGAAATACCGACAACAGACGGTAATTTGTTTGAATGCATGGGGACACCGGAAAATACCGACAACAGAGGGGTAATTGTTTAATGCGTGGGAGCAGACGGGGTAAAAATCTGCCGGAACAATACCCAAATAGACGGTAATATTTTTGAATGCAAGGGTAACATCGGAAACCGGAAATACCAGAGGGTATATTTCTGAATGCATGGGGGGCCCACCGGAAAATACCCACATTGTTTTAAAGCATGGGGCGGAATACCGACAACAGACGGTAATTTTTGAATGCAAGGGGGGACACCCGAAAAATACCAGAGGGTAATATTTTGAATGCGTGGGGCCACCGGAAAATACCCACAATAGACGTGTAATCTTTTTTA
>JADBJO010004709.1:70000-85000 GCA_016801955.1 Conus betulinus
GGGGGGGGGGGGGGGGGGGGCTCAACAAAACGAAGCTGATTTAGAAACCACCCTGTTTAAACTTCGCCACTGACTCTTTCAGTCGTAAAGGTCAGTGTGTCTGACGGACTGTAGTGAGACACCGACTTCTATCAGTTCCCTTGCGATGGGTAGAGAAATCCTGGAGGATTTCAGCTGGTCCTAGCCCAGCCCATCACCCATGTCACGTCTGAGAGCACGTTCCAACAGGTCTACGTACAAACCAACCAAGGTTCAAATCCCAGGGCCATGTCTGTCCCTGAAGCTAAAAAGTGCCGTCTGAAAACACACTCCCACAGTGTAGGACTTGAACTCTGATCTCAAGAAAAAAAAATAGTGCAGTGACAAATCGGCGTGTCTTTAATTCCAGCTGTAACACTGTCCCCCACCACAGCTCTGGAACAAAAAGACAAAAACCAACGCGATGCGCGATGCAGGCAGTTAGATGCTGAGGGGCAAGTTTACACTTGACTGAGACCTGAGCGCATACAAAAAAGCCTGAACATTTTAGTGGGCCCAGGAGCAGGCGTTAGAAACCTCCCCACCCCCACCCTCGCTGGGCTCTAAGGGCAATGGCCTCGACTCAAAGGATGCCCGGGGATGAAGCCTCCAAGAAATGAAGCTTTTTCCCTCAGACTTGCAGACTACTGTGAGTTTGACAGCATGTTTCAGCCATCCTTCATTCCAACAATTCTTGCAATCTTTCTCAATGTGTCTTACCAGTTCTTTCCTCAGACTTCATGGTCCCTATACACTCTATAGTCCCCCACCCACCCCCACCTCCCCCGTGGGCAGGAGGGCGGAGTAGAGGCGGCGGGGCCTACTTATGTCCGCGCCTTCTGGAAATTCTCAACAAAGACATCTCATAGAAAAACCATCGTCACAGTAAGGTGTGTGACACAGGCTGTCAGTGGTACAGCATGAGGCTCACTATCACATGTCGTGAGTTCGAATCGCACTAGCGCGCCAGGGGATAAGGAAAGGCATACCCCTGAAGGTGCTAGTGAGACCCAGCGAAGGTATGCGCCCAACAAAACAAACGACAGCAATCCTGTACCACCCTTGGAAGCCCTGCGCTTCACTGAGGTAAGGGCATTCGATTAGGACGTCATGGGACATAACTGCTCCTCGGCAGATGCCATTGTATAATGGTCACTGAATGCGACTCAACGGACCCTCCGTGGAAGTGCCTCCAAGGGTGTGCCAGCCCGTATTTCATGACTGCACAACCCACCAGCCAAAGACACCACCACGGAACGAACTGCTGCACGCATCCTGCAGCCTCGCTCATTGCTGTTTCGCCGACAGGCGAAAACAGCGCAACTCCAAACAAAGCCAAGTTTTCGCCACCAAGATCTCACGTGCCATCTGAAGGGGATTCACCTTTGTAGTCTTTCTTGCTGTCAACAGGATTTATCCTACGGTCAGCGGGTCTCCGTCGTCAGTGCAGTCTGAAGTTTCAGGTTGTGCCAATGGAGGAGCATGGCTCTCGTAGTCAGACGTGAGTTCTAATAACGCTAATGGCCAAATAAAACACGAGCCTTTCCGTTCTAATAACGCTAATGGCCAAATAAACACGAGCCTTTCCGTTGCCTGTCTGGACATGTTGTCATTCTGGTAGTGTAGTGTAGTCTTAAACAGGTCTCCTTTCCCCATTCACCTGAGATAGTTATCTCTGTTCTGTCAGTTCACCCTAGGACGTTAAACCTTAATGCTACTCGCTGGAACTTCTACGCTGACATATTCCTCTTTTCTGTCGCTTTCCTTTATGGCTGGTTTCTTTTTCTTGTTTTTTTTTTTTTTTTTTTTTTAACTGTCGTCTACTGTTTTTTTCTGCCTTCCTAATCCATTCTCCTGTCTTTGTTTCTGAAAAGTCTTCATACATTATTTCTCTTTTTCCAATTTGTTCCCATCTTTAATATGCAGGCTTTCTTGCTGCTTTCGGCTGCCAGTGTAATAACGCTGTACTCAATTGTCCAGTGTGGACACTAGTTGTCCTTTCTGCAGTGTCTACTGGCCCGGTACCATCTTTTTCAAATGGATTTTGTTTGCATCGTCATGTTCTTTTTCACACGTTTTCTGTAATCCCGGGGCAAAAATCCAGCAGAATGGCCGTGGCTTAGTTTTTATATGAGCTCGTTAACGTTCAGAACTGGTGTGCACAATCATGTGAGTCCGTGTGCGCTGTGTGTTTGTTTGTTGTTGCTGTTTGTGACATGACGTCACTTTTTGAATGGTAATTGTCCTGAAATGACCCTGCCGTACTTGGTAGGACTAAAACGGAATGACGTCCAATCCTTTGTCTCTGTGCATCGCTGTCTGTCTCTCTTCAGAATTCTTCTCTCCATCCTACACCCACTCCTCCCAACCCCTTAATGCCTACAGGTCGGGGGGGGGGGGGGGGGGGGGGGGGGGGGGGGGGGGGGGGGGGGGGGAGGAGGGGGTAGATGGGTCATCGGAAGAAAAAAAGGGCAACTAACTCACTATCAACTAGCAAAAGAGATGGGAAAAGGCATTCGAGGCTTCCGAGCCGATCCTATTAAAGTCGCTCCAGTTGGTCATCGGGCCGCCAGGAACGAACCAATCACATTTGGCGACACAATCGCTGCCCGTGGGGAGAGTTGATTCGTGACAATACCCCGGTAAGATGATTGGCTGGATCCAGCCAGCCCTGCAGGGCAGAAGGCACTTGGCTGCAGGTGGCCGACACCAGATTGGCACGCTTTCCCTGCGCACGTGCGCCTGGGTCTGTATGATGTACGTCATGTGTTGGAACAGCATGGGGATACTGGGTGGGTAGGTTCAAACGGAAGCACACTCCCGACATCCCACGGCGCGATCTGAGATATAAATATGTCTCGTTTTCATTCAAATGACAGAAATTTTATTGTGTTGTTTATGGAAACGCGTGACTTATCTTTACTATCCGATACCCTTTCAATATTCGTATTTTGCTTAGGTAATGGCTTTGCACTATGGGAAAAAATATGAAGAAAAGATGATAAAATCAAGATCTTTGATACAGATGAGTAAACATGAACACAGACTCACATGCACGCACATACAAACTCTCTTTCCCTCTTTCTCTCTCGCTGTCTCCGTATAGACACAAACCCATCCTCCACTTGATCCTACCCTCCCGTGTACATTCTTTTCTGTTCTGTCTTCTGATAAACCTAAAGTTGCACTATCTTGCCTCTCACACATGCTCTGTAAGACATCCAATTCTCTTCTTCACTGTGTATTCCCGCAGCCCCTTTCCCATTTCCATCTCTTTCATGCTTTCCGAATCTCTTTCCTTTTCTATTTCTCCCCACCTGCCCTCCTCATACACCCTCCCCTACCCCACTCCTGTTTCTCTCACATCCTTCCTCCTCCTATTTCGCCCCCCTCCCCCCCTGCCCATCTCCCCTCTTCCTGTTCTTATCTCGCGTACTCCACCCACTCCATCCCCGCCCCATTTCTCCTCACTCTCTCTCTCTCTCTCTTTCACATTCTTCTCCTTCTATTTCTCCCTGGGTTTTCTCCCCAACTCCCTCCCTCTCCCTCTATTTCTCTCCCTCTGTAACACACTCTGATTACTCCCCGATCCCTCTTTCCATTCTTCTCCCGCCTCTAACCCCCACCCCCTCCCGCCCCCTCCCTTCCTATCATCCCCTGCTTTTTCCCTGTCCCAAGCTCTAATCCTGCAAAGACTGGCGTTTCCCCTCACGTCCCAGTCGTCCCTTCACCCTTCTGACTGTCCCCCCCCATCCCCCCACCCCCCCCCCCCCCCCCCCCCATCCCCACCCGCTTACTCTCCCTGATACCACTGTCATGACTGCTCAGCGCGCCCTCTGCACGTGCTGTCTATCGGTCAGTCACATGACCTATTTTTGTCTCCACACCCCCCCCCCCCCCCCCCCAATTCCCTCCCTCTTCACCAGGACGTTAGGAACCCAGGGGACAGTGCCAATACCCATCATTTCAGGCACCAATCGGTGAAGCTTACTACTTATGGTTCACGGACAAATAATCACGGCAGTACGCACTGAAAATATTTCGTGTCAGATCTCCAGTTCATAACGACTTCATTTACCTTAGCTGCAAAGTGCGACAGCAGGCGGAGATCTAAATAAATTTTAAAGAGTATCTATATCAACTCCACCGAACAGCGTGGACAAACGACGCATCATGTTTTGTCTTGTGATTCGTTTGTCCACGTTGTTTGGTGGAGTCATTTCAAATACTTTTTAAAATTCATTTATCTCGTTTGTACTGGTGTGGGTTTCATACTGAATGAAGCTGATTCGGAAGCTAGGCTGTTGTATAAACTTCGCTTTCTTTTCATTTCTGCATCTTCTTTTTTCAAACAGGAACTTGTGTAAAGGACTGCATGATCCGCCGAATTCTGTTAGCTTCCTTGCGAATAATACCTGAAGATACCGTGATTTGGAAAGATTTCCTTTCTGACCCACCCCCCATCTCCCCAAAAGCTTCTCTGTGCCACAAGACACACACAGGTCAATTTAGCTTCTGCAAAGAAAGGTCACTGACTGCTGATCTGAACGCCAATGGAACGAACGTACAATGTTACTAGAATTCAATACAGTAGCTATTAATGTTTGATGGCAAGAAGCTCTCAAGCCGCCCTCATCATCTGTAGTTGACTAATTGACTCCAAAGACAACATGCTTAACTTTCTGAAGAATGCCATACAAAGGCTAGGCTTCAATGGTGAACTCAGCCAGATTCCATGGATAACGCTGGAAGAAGGGAAGCACGTTATAGGTGTATGCCACAAGCAGGACAAAAAGGGTAGGCCCTAAGGACAACAGATCTAAGAGAAGAAACTGGCAAACGTTTTGAACCATTGGTTCTCCAGAGGCCTAGATCCAATGGGAAGGAAATGCCAATGTTTGGAACCAATGGTTTTTCAATGCCTTTGAGGGACCTACGGTTCGAAAAACGTTGGCGGTTACTTCGCTTTGGATCTGTAGTTCTTAACTTTTCTTGGGTGTTTTTCGTATTTGTTCAGATTCTGCAGTCATTGGTGAATGTACACTACGACTGTTAACATTCATTTCCCTCGATGCAGTGAGAGAATTGTCTTCAGAAGTGATGACAGGGATCTGCCCGTTTCCAGTTCTCCATTATCCTGTGCTTGTTCTGCACAGTTCTTTTACGCTGTTCTTCTGCTCCTTCTTCCTCTTCATCTCCTTTGGTCTGATCACATGGTTTTATAACATGCCAGCTTTTGGATTGTAACCCTGCCAGTATGTAATAGGCGAGACTGTGCAGACTGTCCAAAGTGGACACTGGCAAGTCTGGTTGGGCCAGTATACTTGTTCATGTAGCCTGATCTAAAATGGTTCATACTGGGAGCCAAAATTGCGCTGACTGGTTGGCTCCCTCAGAACAGACAATTTTTATCCGCCTTATGGATGTCAATAGTTTGTTGACCACGTTGTGAACTGAAGTGAACATGTAGACACCATTGGTTTCTGTTTTCAGGATGGAGCTATTTCCCCCTTCAGTGCTGACAGCCCTGCACAGGTCCTCTGAGGTCGGCTGAAACAGAATTCCTAAAAAAAAAAAAAAAAGAAAAAACGCAAACTTCAAGTCTCCTAATCTCCTCTCTGATCCTATCTTTTTTTCTCTTTCGACTATCCTGTGCTGGTCCAGTCCACACACACCCCTCCCCTCCTCCCCTACCTCTTCGTCCTGCTCATCCCCTTTCCCCATTTCTCCACACGTTCTAGACTCCATTCTTCCAGGCATAATCTATTCCCCGAATCACCACCAGACCCCCCCCCCCCCCCCCCCCCCAAAGTCTTTGACCGTACTGACAGCAGCAGGACGGCTGACATGAACAGGAAAGAAAACAAAAAGAAAGAATGGTGAAGAAGAGGAAGGAGAAGAACAAGAACAAGAAGAAGAACAAGAACAAGAACTAGCAGAAGGACACAAAGACGAAAAAGGAACCAGCCGCCGTGGCGAAGTGGTTAGCGTCGCGGACTCCTAGTTGGGAGGTCGTGGGTTCGAATCCCATCAGAGCCATGTGGGTTTTTCTGCCCTGACCGGCTCCTACCCGGAGTCGAGTTTGCTGCAGACTCAGTAGGGAGGACTGGGACCACACAGTCGAGTTTTCATCCACTTAATGGTTGCATTTCTGAGAGTGTTGCTCAAATTTCTTGACCAACACTGCAGGTGCCTGTATCTCTCGAGCCTGGTTGACGCCAGGATATATCACGAAAGGAAGCGTAGAGTACAGCCCTGTCATGTAGTCTCAGACCAAAATGGAAATCTGTAGCATCATCTTAATCATCCTCATTCTCATTGGTCAGCAAAAAAAAATGTCTCAAATTCTGTGGCCCTTCATGCCCTGCTCTCATGGTGACCTCAGTTTCGATGTCCTCTCTACGTCTGTGGCCTTGGTTTGGTTCCGTCGGGGTCACCGGTATCGGCGAGTCCATGGGGGCTGTCGTTCGACGGACGTGGTGGCGCCCTCCGGAGGGAGAACTCATTCACGCCGGCTCCGCGACTAAGCAATTATTGTCGTCAGTAGGGGGTGGTGTCCTGCATATGTTAGATCAGAACAGGCGCCACTGAACACCACCGAAGTGACTCGGCAGCAGTGCAGTTTCTCCTCCGGTGGGTTGCCTCTTGACGACTTGACATTGACTGCTCCCTGTGGATTGCCGGTGCCGGGTCTGCGGCAGGGCCGACCGGGCTGTGGCTGTGGACGGGAGTGTCGAATGAGCGGCGTGGTGCACTGCCTCTGAGTGGCACGAAAAAATGAGAAGACGACGACGACGACGACGACGAGGAGGGGGAGGAAGAGGAAGAAGAAGAAGAAGAAGAAGAAGAAGAAGAAGAAGAAGAAGAAGTAGTAGTAGTAGTAGTAGTAGTAGTAGTAGTAGAAGACGAAGACAACGACGTGAACAAAGAAGAAGAAGAAGAAGAAGAACCATCAGCAACATGACGGCAGACTTTCACAGAGAGAAAGAACGAAAGAAGGCCTCCGATGAGTGACGGTACAGGCGGCTGGTGCAAGCCAGCACTGAATCTCAGAACACGTCAGGTGGAGAGGGTGAAGGTCAATGCTAAGTGGACCTAGCATGACAATGGCCTGAAGGGTTTCCACCAATCAAAATCCGTCTCTACTCACGGTGCTCAGTACCTAGCAACGTACCTCGTTTTAAACAAACAAAATGTGTAGATCAGTTCCAAAACAAGGTTGATCCATCTTTAGGAGTTGGCATTCGGAAAACAAAATACTTCCGAAATAGTAATTGCGCTTATTATGGAAATACGTCCGTTCGACACATTCTTTCGGATTTTGACATGTGTCATGTTTTGCTGTCGCCATGCTCGAGTAGTCATGCTTACTGTTCCATCTGTGGGTGATATTTTGAACGGCAAAGTCATAAACTTACACGCTGTTACATATCCGAGTCCTATCGGAATTCACAATACAACCCATGTTAGTCTTCATTTCTTTACTCCCACAAGAAATTTGCATATAACACTTTGGAGTGGTTTTTTTTTTTTCTTGCTTTCTTTCGTTCTTTCCCTTCTCCTCTTATTCATGTAATGTCAGAAGAGCGTGAACACATATGTACTAAATTCAGGATTCGCCTGCTTGTAGAAAAATTAAAATGAAATAAAAGCGATACATAATCAAAAAAAAAAATCATCTAACCTCCAGCCATATAGAATGGTATCTATCTTGCTTGTATTCATGATGAAGTGGATTACACTAAGGAACAACCAGAAACAAAGACCGGGTTGGGTGTTTTTCTCCTTTCTACTAGCTTTTAAAACCGGTTTTCTCTCTCCCCCCCCCCCCCCCCCCCCCCCCCCCCCCCATCTCACGTGCTCCCATCTCCCCTCCCTCATCGTCTCTTGTATGTCCACAGACACTTCCGTCTCCGGTACCCTGTTTATCCCACCTTTCACTCTCAGCGCCACCCCCCCCCCCCCCCCCCCCCCGTCTCTCTCTCTCTTTTTCTCTCCGTCTGTCTGTCGGTCGGTGTGTTTCTCTCTCTCTCTCTCTCTCTCTCTCTCTCTCTCTCTCTCTATCTCTCTCTCTCCCTCTCTCTCTCTCCCTCTGTCTCTCTTTCCCCCTCTCCCCCTTCTCTCCTGTCTGTCTCCCCCCCCTCTCCCTCTCCCTCTCTCTGCCTCTCTCTCGAATGATTGAGTGCAGGTGGCAAAATAGGACGCTCACGTCAAAAGTGATAGATTTACCATATATCGGACATTTTGTACAGTTCACGACGTCAAACTTTATCTGCAAATGGATTTAGGCAAACACTTGAAATTAATTATGACCAAATTTCGACTTGGAATTTCAGACATTGCACAACACAGGTATCGCTGCTGTAATCATACTGGAATGGATCTGACTTGTCCACTTTGCAATGGTGGAAAAGAAGACGAACTGCATTTTGTTTTATGCTGCAACAACTTATCTAGTCTCAAAGCGCAATACATACCACTTAAGTTTTCCAGGGATCCCTGTCAGTTTCGGTTAAGTCTGCTTATGGCATCTCAAAATGAAAGTGTAGTAAGACATTTCTCAATCTACTTGTTCAAGGCATTTCAATTTCGATCAGTAATGACTTCGTGAATGAGAAACGCATCCAGTCTTTGGTGTGTTAAGTGAAAAAAAAAATTCATACATTGTTGTTACTTTCTCCATACCCCCTTCATAAGGGGCAATGGCCTTTATATGAAGTAAACCATCTGAAATTCGAGTTCTGAGTTCTCTCTCTCTCTCTCTCTCTCTCTCTCTCTCTCTCTCCTCTCTCTCTCTCTCTCTCTCTGTCTCTCTCTCTCTCTCTCTCCCTGTGCCTGACTTCCCCACACACCGGCAGGTAGGTGGTACAGTGCATCAAGTGAAGGGAGCTCAGCGTGGGAAGCGTCTGCCCACCAGTAGGCCAGGCCAGGCCAGCCCACCACACCCACCCCCTCCCTCCCTGTTCGTTCATTTGTTTCAGCGGACTGACTGGCCGGTCCCCAGGCCTAGCGGAACTAATGATAGCTCTGATCATTAAGCCCGGTTACTCTCATTTGCAGTCTGTGCGTACAGTGTGTGTGTGTGTGTGTGTGTGTGTGTGTGTGTGTGTGTGTGTGTGTGTGTGTGTGTGTGTGTGAGCTACAAACGTGTGTAAGATAAAAGCAATCTTCACGCCCCTCACCCCCCCCCCCCCCTCCTCCCCCCCCCCCCCCCCCCCCCACACACACACACACACACTCACACCTCCCCCGTCTCGTCTTCCCGCTTACGTGTTCTTTCAGGCGTGGGAAAGTTTGAGTCTCACGGTTCTGGCTTGGTCACTTCAGTCCACTCTCAGTCCTGAATGCACTCGTTTCACTTCAGTCCTAAACGCGAGCACGCACGCACGCACGCACGCATGCACACACACACACACGCACGCACGCACGCACGCACGCACGCACACACACACACACACACACACACACACACACACACACACACACAACCACTGCCCTCTCTCCTCCCCATCCTTTGCCTTAGTACCACTTCAAATCCAACAACAACAAAAATGCCCCCTACCCCCACAGTGACAGAACCTAGAATTGAACCGGGTACCTTTCAATCTTCAGGCTAATGATCTCCACACTGAAGTACTCTTGTTAAAAGAAAGAGTGATTTAAAAAAAAAAAAGGGGGGGGGGGGGGGGGGGGGGTTCATACTAAGTTTAAAAAAAAAAGAGAGAAAAAACTTCAAGGACTTTTAAATGACTTCCCCAAACTTTTTACACCAAATTACATATTGTAAGACAGGAAATAAAGGCCTTCATACGTTCTTCAGTTCTTCATGCATTAACTTGATAAGAATCTGGATAGGGAACTGGACACTTTTTGCAGATACAGAATGACACCCGATTTTTTTTTCTTTTAATTGTTTGTACACTTATAAAAAATTTTCCCGAAAAAAATATGAATGGTTCCGTCAAACTCCATATTTTCAACCAATTTCAAGTAAATCTCGCGGAGATATTTATAAACACGAAAGTCCAAATTCCATGGATCTTTACAGCTGGGGTCCTCAAAATCCAAGGACTTTCAAGGACTTGTATGTACCCTATCTGTATGAAACACCGACCGTGAGGCACGTTTGCCCCTCTTCGAATCCCAACAGCTCTTCGCTTCGCCGCTCGCGACAAAGAAAAAGCAACTAATGCGACTATCAGGAATTTCAGATGAAAAATGGATTCGAATTAGGAACAAGAACGCAAACAGACACACAGAACATGCTGAATATATCATACATATAAATCATATATATACACACATATACACATAGTCATGTTGTTGTTGTTGTTCTTGTTGTCTTGTTGTCGTCGTCGTCGTACCCTGGCTAAAAGGCTCCAGGGATCATCCAAACACAGCCGAAGTATTTGAACACTATGGTCCAAATGCATCAGCTGGGGATGAGAACATTACGTGTGTGACCGTTTTTGATTACCCCACCACATGGACAACCACACTCCGACTTCTGGGGATTTTGGAGACTGATAATGTTATGCTAGGAGCTTGTCACAACTGAAGACAATCCCCGCATACACTGCATCAATTACGTCCTTCTTTGTCATTTCATTGTCATTTAATGTTGTTTCATCACATTCATGGAAGGTCCAAGACCAGAACGTCGTGCTGGATGTCTCCGTCTGAGGGTATCACCCTCCTTCTCATCCTCCTTTTTCTTCACAATCTTCAAAATGTCGCAACACGCTTCCTTTTAACTTGAAAAAAAAAAAAAAACAACAGAAAACTGCGAGTCACTGAATGTGTTGTCCTTGTTTTCAGTCTTCAACGACGAATGGGGAGAAAGAAAACACACACAACAAACTCACGGTTCGTCCTTCTCTTGTAAGTTGCTCAGCTTGGCATCTTTGCTGCGTTCTTGCTGGGTGCTGCTGCTTTTCACTGTCAAACTGCAACAGCACGTCCCACATCCACATCAGTACACATCCATGTCAATACACTTCCACATCAGTGCACATCCACATCGATAAATCCCACATCAGTACACATCTACATCAGTACACACCCACATCAGTACACACCCACATCAAAACACATCCACATCAGTACATACACACATCAATACATGTCCATATCAATACACTTCCAAATCAGCACACATCCACATCAATACACATCCACATCAAAACACATCCACATCAGTACACACACACACATCAATACATGTCCACATCAATACACATCCACAATCAATACACGCCAGCCTCTATACCCAGGCTCCCTATCAACACGTACCAACTCCAACATCTTCCGTCGTCTATCGCCACCATCGTCAGCAACCACAACAACATCCCAGCGTCACCGTCCATCGCTACATCAGCGGACAGCATCAACATCAACGCACTTCAACGACGACGTCAGACACACATCAACACTAAACGTCGATAGCCTCGACGGACGTGGATTCCAACGTCTAACGTCAACTGACGTCAACGCCAGCAACGGTACACATCGACGTTAAGACGTTGTACCAATATCAACACATACCACATATCAACACATACCAGTATCAACACTATCCATATCAACACATGCCAGTATCAACACACACCACTATCAACACATACCAGTATCAACACATACTACTATCAACACATACCAGTATCAAAACATACCAGTATCAACACATACCAGTATCAACACATACCAATACCAACACATACCAGTATCAACACCTACCAATATCAACACCTACCAATATAAACACACAATACTGACATCAAGTCAGGACAATGCATCAACAACATGCGTCAACAGCAATGCATATCAGCATCCTTCTTCAGTATCAACACACGTCAATATCAAAATGCATGATGGACGTTACATGTAAACAGCAACACATACACAATTAACACCCTAAAACACATCTGTTTAAATATATATCCACACACACACACACACACACACACACATATATATATATATATATATAGAGAGAGAGAGAGAGAGAGAGAAAGACAGACAGTATAAGACATATCAGCAAGCTTTGTTTATCACTGAATGTTTCTTGCAGTCATTGCAATATAAGCTGCTCTGTAGGTTGCTGGAATGGTGCTCAGTTACTTATCCTTGGAATTTATTACTTATATATGTATATATATTGCTGAACAATTAAATAGTGGGGGGAAACAAGTGCAGTTTAACAATTCTTCCATCATTATAGTAATGACTTGACAAAGATCTGAAATTGAGAGGAAAAAAAAAGAAAAAAAAAATTGAAGATGAAGTAACTGGAAAATGTATATTATAAATATGAAAAACCCTTCACTAGCTGCATGAGGAAACTATCGCAATCCCTCTCGAAGGCAGATCTATATGTATCGCCTGCTCCGAGGCCTTTCGTCCCGCTGGATCGGACTCATCAGAGAGACACGGTTGATTGCGTCTCCCTTCTTGGCGTCAGATAGAGACACACCACAGTCCATAATCTGTGGTGTTCCGACCGCCAAGGGTTCGAAAAAGAATCAACAGTACCCCCAAAGCAGCCAGCGAAAGGTAGTAGATTAAACAAAACGAAAGTGTGGAGAAGAAAAAAAAGTTGTTGAAAACTAAAAACATTACGCAAACAGTATAAAATGTAAGAGACAATCTTTGAGCCTATGCTTGAGGATCCATTTAAGGATGCAAGGGAGATCAAAAGATATGGAACAGTCTGAGTGGTCAGCTCTGCTGTTCCAAAACATCAATTAAGTCAACACTGAGTATTTGTTGATGATACTACTGTTCGTGTGGGTGTTGTCCATTTCCAATAGCCTGCTGCTGTAGAATGTGTTGTGTGTGGGTGTGTGTGTGTGTGTGTGTGTGTGTGTGTGTGTGTGTGTGTGCGTGTGTGTGTGTGTGCAAGCCGTGTGTGTTGTGTGTGTGTTTTGTATAGTATGCGTGAGTGTGTGCCTGTCTGTCTGTCTGTGTGTCTGTCTGTCTGTGTGAGTGCGTGTGTATGCGTGTGTGTGTTGTGTGTGTGTGTGTGTGTGTGTTTACTTGTGTGTGAGACAGACAGACAGACAGAGACAGAGACAGAGAGAACATAAGGACTCAAAAAGCTAAACAAAGCAGAAACACTTCCAAAAACAGTCCCCTAAAGTGGACAGTCGAGAGAGAGAGAGAGAGAGAGAGAGAGAGAGAGAGAGAGAGAGAGAGAGACAGCAGACAGACAGACAGACAGACAGACAACAGACAGACAGACAGACCGAGAAAAGCGAACTTGCGAAAGCAAGCAAGCAAGCCAGCCAGCCAGCGAAACAAACAAACAAAAACCTACGAGACAAAACAAAACAAAGCAAAGCAAACGGCCCGATCTATGTGAATGTAATCTACGTGGTACCCAGAATAGCCCAGTCGAGGCGAAACGATCATCGATCCATTTAAACATGGCACAAGAACAGCATCGCATCGCCACCATCCTTAACTTCACCCTCACCCCCATCCTCCCTTCTTCTGCCTTCTCTTCCTCCATCCCCCCCCCCCCCCCCCCCCCCCCCCCCCCCCCCACTTGCTCTTCCTTCCACTTTCGGCAGATGCACCCACTTTTCCCCCTCCCCCTCCTCTCCCCCCCCCCCTCACCCCCCGCCCAACCCTCCACCCCTTACCACCACAACCATCATCACCACCACCCCTTCCCACATACACCCCTCTTTCTATATATTTTTTTGGTCAAGCGTTCGCCGATGTGTAAAACAATTTATCATTTGCGTCAGTGCGCCACCCACAACTACAAGCAATCTGGGTCTCGGAGGAAAATAACGCCCCCTCTTCCTTTTCCTGCCCGCTAACTCCGCCCCCCCCCCCCCCCCCCCCCTCCTCCTCCTCAACCACCCCCCCCCTCCCTCCCCACCACCACCTCCCACCCACGCACCTCCCCGCCAGTCACCGTTCCCTCCGCGCGTCTTGCATCATGGGTAAATAGCGCCATGACAGCGTCGATCTTCGCCTCTCCATCCAAAGACTCTGACACACTCCTGAAATTGTCTCCCTTTAATCTATTTTTGACTTTCTGCCGTCACGCCACCTCCCCCTCCCCCTCTTCATCTCCCCCACTTCCTTTCCTTCCCCTGTTCCCTCACCCACCCCGATATCCCGTCCCTGCAGTCTGTCCAGGGGTGAATTGATCTCTCTCTCTCTCTCTCTCTCTCTCTCTCTCTCTCTCTCTCTCTCTCTGCCCCCCTTTCTCTCTCTGTGCCTTTCTCTTTCTCTTTCTCCCCCCCCCCCCCTATGGGGGGGGGGGGGGGGGGGAGGGGGAGACAGACAGACAGACAGACAGACAGAGAGAGACAGAGAGAGGGAGGGGAAGAAATTCATTGTTTACAATTCACCCGATCATGGGAAGAATGGGGGGGGGGGGGGGGGGGGGGGGGGAGAGACAGGGGGTGCTTACCATATCTGAGAGAGATGGATAGACAGACAGACAGCTACATAGATAGGTAGGCAGACAGACAGACAGATAGTCAAACAGGCAGACAGATTGATAACATACAATCAAATAGTTAGACATACTGATAAACATAGCTAGCTAGCTGGCTGGCTGGCTAGTTGGCTAGCTAGATAGAAAGATGACCAGACAGATAAACAGATGGACGAAAATCAACCAGTCTGACTCAGTTTCTCTCGGATGGTAATGCACTTCCTCTGTGATCCCAACAAGTTTAAAACGTCGTCTAGGGGGAACTCAGAGAGAGGAATCGCTCCTACTCCTGCACCGTTGTAATGTTCCTTCAAAGGCCAGATAGACACCTTACACAGCAACGCTCTGTGACGGTGCGTCATTCAAACGGCCTTTGATGGGCCACTCCGGCACCCAAATAGCCAGCCCCCCCCCCCCCCCCCCCCCCACTCCCACCCCCCCCACTCCCCCCCCCCCCCACCACACACACTCCCCCTCAATGGCACTACACACACGCCCCGCCTCCCGGCCGCCCCATACACGCCAAA
>JADBJO010004709.1:87500-90000 GCA_016801955.1 Conus betulinus
TCTCCTCCTCCTCTCTCTCTCTCTCAGCTCGTCAGCTATCAACAAGACCATTACTACAGAAATTAGGCAGAAGCAACTTTGTGACCATGGGTGTTTTACTTGTACACACACACACACACACACACACACACACACACACACACACACACACACACACACACACACACACGGGGAAGGGGGGAAGGGCCGGCAGGGGGGACGTCGTCGTTTACAAAATCACCATCATCCTAAAGACAAGAAGAGTTCAAGCCGCCTACCAGAGCTTCCTCGTGGAGGAATGACTGAGATCCCTTCTTGCTCAGGATTCGAACCTTTAAACCGACAGGACCCCCTTCCAAGGTAGGTCCGCTAGCAACGAGGCCTCATGCCTTGAATGAACATTCATTCACGCTAACTAAAGACCGATGATCTTTAAAAAAAAAAAAAAAAAAAAAAAAAAAAAAGAAGATCGTTTAGGGTTATTGGTGTTGGGAAATATTCGGCATCAACGTTCGCACCAACTTAGAGTGATATAGCAGACGGGTAAACCTAGTCCAGAAGAGTACGGAAGGAAAGGGGGGGGGGGGGGGGGGGGGGGATCGACCCCATTTCACCATACACACCTCTACCACCAGAACGACATTTTGATGGACAGCGAACTACCACGCGAAAGAGAAGCTTTCATCATAAGCCGTGCCCTGTGTGTTGCTGTGAAGAAGCAGAACGATATATAAAAAAAAAAAAAAAAAGAAAGAAAGAAAAAAAAAAAAAAAGACAGCTGGGATCTCCTGCGTTTAGACACGACACATGGTCCATGCCCTGCATTCTCTCAGAGAGGTTGTACAGGGTTGTGGTGGTGGTGCTAAGGGAGACTACCCATTTCAACCTGAGGACCGCTCTTCATTGTGCCGCCGTAAGGCGAGAAGAAGAGATATAAGGAAAACAGAACGCAAACAAAAAAAAAAAAAAAGAAAGAACAAACGAAAAAAAAAAAAAGAAAGGAAGAAAGAAAGAATAAAAGAAGAACGAAAGAAAGAAGAACAAAAGGAAAGAGAGAGACAGAGAGAAAGAAAGAGAGAGAAAAAAGAGAGAAAGAAAGGATGAAAAGAAAAACAGAAAGACAGACAGAAAGAAAAGAGAAAGCATGAGGAGGAGGAGGAGGAGGAGGAGGAGGAGGAGGAGGAGGAGGAGAAGAAGAAGAAAAACAAGAAAGAAGAAGAAGAAGAAGAACAAGAAGAAGAACAAGAACAAGAACAAGAAGAAGGATCGAGATTGCGCATCCGAGGTTTGAACTCGTAGCCTTCTGAAAGCTCTCATCAGTTGAAATACTCAGGTGTTCCCCTTATTGTATAAACCCAAACATACCACGCACACAAACACACACACACACACACACACACACACACACACACACACACACACACACACACACACACATCCACGCACACACATGCGCGCTTGCGCATATATATATATATATATATATATATATATATATATATATATATATATATATGTGTGTGTGTGTGTGTGTGTGTGTGTGTGTGTGGTGTGTGGGTGGGTGGGTGTGTGGGTGTGACTGTGACTGAGACAGACAGATACAGAGCTTGCAATCCTCGCCCACTTTGTGTTGTGCTTTCTTTGTGCATAGCCAACGTCAGGTAGATATGCAAAGTCTGACCAGCGCGTTGGGCTAATACATAGGTCAGGCATCTGCCAAGTCGTAGCCACGAGAAAACATGCGCACTGCGATCTGGAAACGTAGCAGGTGTGGTGTAGCGTACATGGACTAGTCCGCACGCAACGACACTTTCTTCATGAAACTGAAACTGAAATTTTCTTTGTGTTGTGCTGTGCTGTGTTGGTGCGACACTGGTCCTACCTACTCCCGCCAAGGCGGACAAAATGGCTGGGTAAATCAGCTACTGCTGCCGGAACCAGTCAAGATCTCACGTTCAAACAGCCGGGCCAAAAATCCAGTCTTACCAGCAACAGTTCCCGAGCCAATTCTGTCGGCACATTTTGAATGTCAGCGACGCCGTCTCGGTGTCAATTTTCGACGCGATTTGAACGGTGGACGGCTTGATTTATGAGGCTGCTTCGCTGCGTTCTCTTTTGTTGTTGTTTTTTTTCCCATTTCCTAATTCAGTTGATATGTTCTTGCATAATTATCTAATTATCTTGCGACATCAACAAAGGATAACGGGAGGCGCTCCTTGCTCGGGGGGGGGGGGGGGGGGGGGGGGGGGGGGGGGGGAACGGCAAGGTACTGTCTGTGACACTTAGGAGTCATAAGATATTTATAGCCTTGGCAAATCGACGTCCATGAATGACAGAAAAAAAAAAAAAAAAAAAAAAACATTATCTCAAGACAGCATTGCATGCATTTCTAAATACTGCTGTTAAAACTAAGTCCCGGAGTTTGGAATCGTAAAATAAACAGAAAACCATAAAAACAAATTGGATATGCTGTGCCTGGAGAGTTATCAGTTCTTATTTTCCTAAAGAGGTGTACTTTTGT
>JADBJO010004709.1:95000-97500 GCA_016801955.1 Conus betulinus
TGTTCTACATATTCCCGACACGCAGCATGACAGGTGCACTTGAAGATCAAGTCAGCATAGCAAGTATCGGAAGAAGAATCACCTGGAACCCTGTCTTTTACCTTCGCAGACGGTATCGATGGCCTGGCAGGCAATATGCGAAAACTCGCCAAAACATCAACTGCAAAAGACTGGAGAAAGCATCACCGAGCTGTGGTGTGCAAGGCAGCGCCAAGGAGACCGCGCTGATGGCCAGCCACACACACACACACACACACACACACACACACACACACACACACACCATCACCACACCACCACCACCACCCATCACTATGATATAAATGTCAGTGAGAGCAGAAGCTAGGAACTGTTCAACAATTCACTCAAAGGAGATCCATCAGTTGCAGTAACGAATCCAAACCAGAAACCCTCTCACGGGCAGCAAAGACAATATCAGCCCTGTCCAGAGTTAAATCTGTATGGATCGATGACAGCATCATCACTGAACACGCCATCAGGCTCCTGCATGCACTGGGATATCCTGTCCTCCTGTACGCACGTGAGACATGCACCCTCACGGCGGACCCTGGAAGAATAACCCGAGCCATGGAACTGAGGTGTTACCGCAAGAGATTAAACAGCAGATACACTGATCATATCCCCAATGAATAAGTGCATCAAACCAAGATCAAACAGCAGATACACTGATCCTATCCCCAATGAATAAATGCGTCAAACCAAGATCAAACAGCAGATACACTGATCATATCCCCAATGAATAAATGCGTCAAACCAAGATCAAACAGCAGATACACTGATCCTATCCCTAATGAATAAATGCGTCAAACCAAGATCAAACAGCAGATACACACTGATCCTATCCCTAATGAATAAGTGCATCAAACCAAGATCAAACAGAGGATACACTGATCATGTCCCCAATGTGCATCAAACCATCAAGCAATACATCGAGCCATATGAAGATCTGCTGACATCAGTTAAGAAAGGAAAGCTACCAGCCGCCGTGGCGAAGTGGTTAGCGTCGCGGATTCCCGGCTGAGAGGTCATGAGTTCGATTCCCATCAGAGCCGTGTGGGATTTTTCTGCCCCGACCGGCTCCTACCCAGAGTTGAGTTTGTTCCGGACTCAGTTGGGAAGACGGGGACCACACTTAATGGATGCGTCTCTGAGAGTGTTGCTCAAATTCCTGACCAACACTGCAGGGGTCTGTTTCTCTCGGGCCTGGTTGATCCAGGATATATCATGAAAGGAAGCGTAGAGTACAGTCTCGCCATGCAGGCTCAGACCAGAATGGAAATCCGTAGCATCATCTTCATTCTCATCGATCAGCATTAAAAAAAAATGTCTCGAATTCTGTGGCCCTTCATGCCCTGCTATCATGGTGACCTCCGTTCGATGTCCTCTCCACGTCTGTGGCCTTGCTTTGATTCCGTCAGGGTCACCGGTATCGGCGAGCTCTTGGCGGCTGTCGTTGGACGGATGTGGTGGCGCCCTCCGGAGGAAGAGCTCACTCACGCCGGCTCCGCGACTAAGCGATTATTGTCGTCAGTAGGGAGCTTAGTAGTGGTGTCCTGCGTATGTTGAATCAGAGCAGGCGCCACTGAACACCACCGAAGTGACTCGGCAGCAGTGCAGTGTCTCCTCCGGTGGGTTGCCTCTTGACGACTTGACATTGACTGCTTCCTGTGGATTGGCGGTGCGTGGAATGCGGCGGGACAGGCTGGGCTGCGGCTGTGGACGAGGGTTCGGAATGAGCAGCACTGGTGCAATGCCACTGAGGTGGCACAGAAGGTGGGACAACAACAACAACAAAAAGGGAAAACTACGTTGATGTGGTTATGTAACTAGATCCAAAGGCCTTGCTGATAAAGAAATCCTGTGAGTTGTTGAGAGGATGTGGAAGAGCAGAAGACAGCAAGAACTGTGGACTGAGACAGCATTGCAGAGAGAGACAGGGGAGGCATGACAGCATTGAACAGAGAGGACAGGGGAGGCATGACAGCATTGAACAGAGGACAGGGGAGGCATGACAGCATTGAACAGAGAGAACAGGGGAGGCATGACAGCATTGAACAGAGGAAAGGGGAGGCATGACAGCATTGAACAGAGAGGACAGGGGAGGCATGACAGCATTGAACAGAGAGGACAGGGGAGGCATGACAGCATTGAACAGAGACAGGAGGACAGGGGAGGCATGACAGCATTGAACAGAGAGGACAGGGGAGGCATGACAGCATTGAACAGAGAGGACAGGGGAGGCATGACAGCATTGAACAGAGAGGACAGGGTGAGGCATGACAGCATTGAACAGAGAGGACAGGGGAGGCATGACAGCATTGAACAGACAGGACAGGGTGAGGCATGACAGCATTGAACAGACAGGACAGGGTGAGGCATGACAGCATTGAACAGAGAGGAACAGGGGAGGCATGACAGCATTGAACAGAGAGGACAGGGGAGGCATGACAGCATTGAACAGACAGGACAGGGGGAGGCA
>JADBJO010004709.1:102500-110000 GCA_016801955.1 Conus betulinus
ATGTAAAAGAGAACACGACTTTATCTATGTCTCCGAGAGAGAGAGAGAGAGAGAGAGAGAGAGAGAGAGAGACGAGAGAGAGAGAGAGAGAGAGAGATGGATGGTAGGTAGTTAGGTTGGTAGGTAAACAGACAGACAGACAGATTGACGTTATGCAGAAAGGTAGGTAAACAGACAGACACGACAGACAGATTGACGTTATGCAGAAAGTTCATATGTACTGGCCGTAACAACTCTTCTACAGCGGGACAAGGTAAGGATGAGGCCAGTGTGAAAGGTGTCGTCATGGAGACAGCCAGTGCATGTGAACATACGTACGCGCGCGACATGAAAGCTTGTTACATTTTTAAAATACTCGTGACTTGTGACTTCTTCAAACAGGAAGTCGGTGTCTCTGATGTTTCCGTCAGGATATGTGTGTGTGGTGTGTGTGTGTGTGTGTGTGTGTGTGTGTGTGTGTGTGTGTGTGTGTAATACATATCCTATAACTCTATCTATCTATCTGTCTATGATATGTATATATATATATATATATACATATCATACATATAAGAAAGTTTAAAAACAAAAAACAAGCTTTAAAACATCAACAGGTCTGTTTCTTGCATGTGCAGTCATCAGGATGCGGGAGGCTTGTGCTGGTCAGTGTTATATATAGCTTGCTGTTTTATTTCACGTGTTACACGTGTCAAAAGTAATCATCCACATTCCATACTGAAAACAATACCTAGAGGCATAAATAAAAGACTATCCATTTTATCATGTAATGAAACAGTATTCAATAACTCTGCAGCTGAATACCAAGAAGCGTTGTATAAAAGTGGCTACAACTATAAATTACGATACGACCCAGATAATGACACAAACAGACACAAGAAGAACAGGAAAAGGAAAATCATATGGTATAACCCACCATATGATGGAAGAGTCAAAACAAACATATAGGGAAAGAATTCTTTAAAATCTAACATCATCCTTTCCAAAAGAACACAAACTATTTAAGATATTTAATAAAAACAACATCAAATTATCATACTCATGTATGCCGAATCTTAAAAAACATCATTGATTCAACAACAAAATGAAAAGCAGTACAGAGAAAAACGAGGGTGACGAAAGGAAATCTTGTAACTGTACAAAAAAAGAACAGTGCCCTCTAAATAACAAATGCCTCTACAACAATATTGTGTACCAAGCCACTGTGACATCGGAGAATACAGAAGAAACATACGTAGGTATCACTGAAAATCAATTTAAAACTAGATATGCAAACCACAAACAGTCATTCAACAAAGAAAGATACAAAAACCAAACAGAACTAAGTAAGTACATTTGGAAACTCAAAGATAAAAATATAGACTACAACATATCTTGGAAAAATCCTAAAAAGAGCAGCACCATACAATAACATTTCAAAAAGATGTAACCTGTGTCTAACAGAGAAATACTAATATTATGTAAACCACAATTAGCAACTTTAAATATTAGAACTAAAATGGTTAACATTGCAGGCATAGGTGGAAATTCCTATCATGAAAAAAAAAAAAAAAAAAAAAAAAACACCTGAGAAGCACATGTAACACGTGAAATAAAACAGCAAGTCCCTCCCTTGCTCCTTCAACTTCACTGTGCTAAGAGCAGCACTCTTCTTGTTGCTACCGTCAATCAATGTGTACTCCAGTATGTGCCAATCAGCGTGCTCATGTCTCCATGTGACATGCGGCTGAGGTTTTGTGGGCCAAAAGAGAGAAGAAGAAGAAGAAGAAGAGAAGAATTAAAACAAAAAAAGAAGAAAATGAAAAAACAAATACAGAAAGAAAGAAGTGGGAGCGGAAGGGGGGGGGGGGGGGGGAGGGGGAGGGAGGGGAGGGAGAGGAGGGGAGGGAGAAGAGCAGAGGGGGTTGTTGGATCGGAATGCATTTACTGCCAAGTTTGGATCAACAGTTGGAGGGGGGGGGGGGGGGGGGGGGGGGGAGGACAGTTTGGAGAGAGAGAGAGACAGACAGACAAACAGATAGAGAGAGAGAGACAGAGAGAGAGACCAGAGAGACGAGAGAAGAGAGACAGACAGAGAGAGATGGTAATGGTAATGATAATGTTGCTTATAGCCCAGCCGACCCCGCAAAGGGCCACTGTCAGGGCTGTCACCACGTTAAAATCAACTCAGGTCATCAAAAAAACAAAAACAAAAAACAAAAAAAAAACTTTCACACATCCCTTTGAAATACATCTTCTAAAAACGTACTAAAAACTTCGTTAAAAAAAAAAAAAAAAAAAAAAAAATCTTAGATCACATGAAAAATGTTAATTTTTCATAAACTCAAAGATCAAAGTCAGGTGGGACATCTCTGAACAGGGTTTTCATGGAGTCTGCTGTAAAGTGTTTTATGTCTCACATCGTGGAAGTCCCAAACACTCTAAAAGAATATGTGTTTCACTGTAAGTGGTACGTGAGAGAGAGAGAGAGAGAGAGAGAGAGCGAGAGAGAGAGAGAGAGAGAGAGAGAGAGAGAGACGACTTGGACTGACATTCGAGTTGGCAATGAAGTTGCGAACATTTGCCGGAAACAACGCTACCAATCAGCCGTGACATTCGAGTTGACAGTGTAGCTGCTAACGTTTGCCGGAAAACGAACGTTACCAATCAGGGGTGACATTCGAGTTGGCAGTGAGGAAACGAACGCTACCAATCAGGTTGGGAATGAAGTTGGTAACGTTTGCCGGAAACGACCGCTATCAATCAAAGTCAAAAACAACAAAGATGGCTGAGTGAACCACTGGGCCGTTGGAATAGATGAGACGTTACTCAAAAGCACAAATGTGTATACTTGCAGCGTTGGTGTGTGTCTGTTGCTTAAATAGGGGTGTGAGTTCTTTTTTCTATCTATTAGTAATTTTCTTTTGTTTTTCCACAGAGGAACATGTCCTAGTAAGAGCTACGCACTGGCTTCTATTTGGGTACTCTATATACGACTCTTATTCTTAACTTCAAGCGGTGGAGGCGTTGGGTAGGAGTGGGGGGAGGGGAGGGGAGGGGAGGGGAGGAAGGTAGGAAGGGGTCCAGACGGAATTTTCCAGTCCCTCGTTCATTCTGGCGGTCCGGGTCACAGGGTCTGATCTTGTCGCACGCTGGTGCTGTCAATATGTCGGCGGCGTGCGTGTACATGAGCCAGTGTGAGAAGAGGGGGGGTGGAGAAAGGTGGGGGGAGGGGGACGAAAGGAGTGTGTGTGTGTGTGTGTGTGTGGTGTGTGTGTGTGTGTGTGTGTGTGTGTGTGTGTGTGTGTGTACACCAAATGCACGTGTGTGTGTGTGTGTGTGTGTGTGTGTGTGTGTGTGTGTGTGTGTGTGTGTGTGTGTGTGTGTGCATGCGTGTGTATGTGTGTGTGTGTGTGTGTGTGTGTGTGTGTGTGTGTGTGTGTGTTTTCGTCTCTCTCCTCTTTTCCTCCCTTCGCAGTCTACCGAGCTCATATGATGTCAAAACGTTTTCGTAATATTATCATTTTCCTAACATCACGATGATGTCAATGTCTTACTCAAAAAAAAAAAAAAAAAAAAAAAAAAAAAAAAAAAAAAAAGAAAGAAAGAAAGAAAGAAAAAGAAAAAGGCAACAAAAAAAAATTACATGAAAAGACGATATGGGTTAATCAAAACGCCGTTTTTGTGTTTCGCGTTTCACCTGAGGATATTTACACACCATCTCTCCCCCCCCTCCCCACCCCCCCCCCCCCCCCCCCCCCCCCCCCCCCACCCCCCCCCCCCCCCCCCCCCCCCCCCCCCCCCCCCCCCCCCCTCCAAATTGACAGACTCCCTGAGATTTTCCCTGTCACGTTTCGGTGAGTCAGCATTATTTTTCCTTCTCGTTCTCTGCTGGTTTTTTCCCCCTGTCTGCCCAGACCGTTGACCACCCGTTCCTGTCACCAGGGAAAGTCCGCCCTTTTCTTTCCCTTCGTTCACACTCGTCGCGCCTGGATATTCTGCCGATTAGACGGGAGGGAGGGGGGGGGGGCGGGGGGGGGGGGGGAGGGGGGGGGGGGGGGGGGGGGGGGGGGGGGGGCCGGGCGGGGTCAGGGGGGGGGGGGGAGGAGTCATGGATGGGAAATCAGATCAGAAAGCCTCTGTGGCCGGCCACACGCCACAGTTAGGATTGTACACTGAACACTCTCCTCCATGTAAGCCTTCTGAGATGTACCTTTAATTTGAGCCAGCGTTTTCATGTTAAACCGATAATTGATCCAAAGAACAACTCCCCACAAATATCTTCCTTCTTGCAGGGGATTTTCACCGATGAAATCACCAATCTTCAAATACATTACCTTCCCCTTAGCTGACGTCACATTTCTGGCCTTTTGCAACTCACTCCCCCCCCCCCCTCTCTCTCTCTCTCTCTCTCTCTCTCTTTGCGCTAGCTGGAAGCGCCCAAACAGTCCCGTTCCTTTGGATTTTAAACTGTCCGCCTGGAAGTACCTGGCTCGTACCTTGATGGCCTTGATATAATAATATGAAAGAAAAAAGGAGAAGAATCCACTTTCAGACACAATGAACATTCAAAAAAAAAAAAAAAAAAAATTAACTGCGCTATCGCCAGTCTATAAATACTCGACTCCTTAATTAAGCAAGCTCTGGCGCATTCATTTTTGGTGTGCAGCCTGTAGAACTGCCGGCCAGACACCAACCATCCACCATCGACATCAAGAACCTCGGGCACAAACCACAGCAGCCGCTGCCGCCACCACCACCCGTCATCAGCCCAGGTAGAGATCAAGGGAAGACAAAATGGCGGGAGTACTAGCACACGGCGCGCTAAGTAGCCCGCGTCCTACGTCACCAGAGCAGCCTCGATCTGGAACTCCCGAGAGTCGAGCACGAAGAAGACCAGTGATACGTGATGCTTGGCGTGAAATGACTCTTATTTATTTATTTATTATTTATTTATTCATTCATTCATTTATTTATTTTTTATTCATTTATTTACTTATTTATTTATTCATTCATTCATTCATTTATTTATTTGTTTATTTATTTATTCATTTGTTTGTTTAACTGTATATTTACTTATATTTTTTTAACGAAATTTCGGCGTGTTTCAAGAAAATCTGCTTTAATGAGTTATGTGATGTGTGTGTGTGTGTGTGTGTGTGTGTGTGTGTGTGTGTGTGTGTGTGTGTGTGTTTCGATATTTCCTTGTAGCTCAATATAACTTTTAGGTATAGGCAAGAACCCACTTCATAACCTTGCACGATGTAATTGCTGTTGTCACTGTAGCATTGTTCCTTCTGTTTCGTATTGCAAAAGCACTGCATAGAGTTTACGTGCTTTTTTTTTTTTTAATTTGGGCACAAGATATTCATTCATTCATTACATCTCTCTCTCTCTCTCTCTCTCTCTCTCTCTCTCTCTCTCTCTCTCTCTCTCTCTCTCTCTCTCATTCACAACTATTCCTGAAGTTGTGTGTGTGTGTGTGTGTGTGTGTGTGTGTGTGTGTGTGTGTGTGTGGAGGGGGGGGGGGGAGGGGGAGCACACCGATTCGCCGGATAATGTAAGCTGTCTAGCAATTGGTGCCCACGGGGCACGGGCGTTAACACGTTGAAATGTGCATGCTGAGGGGGACATCACTCCCACGCCACATTTGCCTCGCCACGGCCGTTTTTTTCTTTTTTCTTTTTTTTGTTTTTTTGTTTTTTTGTTTCTAATGACTTGGTATGCGAAAGAGCATCCCACACACACACACACACACACACACACTCCCTCGCCTACCTCCTCTTTTCCGAGTCACAGAGACGAATGTTTATTTACGTGCACTGATTTTCCTGAGTTATGCATATAACGCTGCTCAAAATCCTCATGAGGCCGAAACGTTTCATACGAAGAAGTACTTTGGATTGGAACAAAACAAAACAAAACAAAATCGAGATCCGGGACTGACTGGGTTGTGTACGGATGGAGGAGGGGGTGAGTGAATCAACTTGGTGATTGTGGTTGTTTGCTGGTTTTAGTTTATTGTTTCGTTCGATTTATTTGGTCTTTTGGATCATTTTACTACCTTTGGTTTTGTGTGTTTTTCGGGGTTCTGTGCATACATAGACGCACACACCATAACATGAAAGGACGCGGAAGTGAACAAGACATGCAGGCAAAATTTTCGGATAACTTGTACAAGTTTGTTTGTCTGTTTGTGTTGTGTGTTTAAAAGATTCACAAACAGTGAGCAATGTCCAGTCAATTGTACCTGACAAAGAATCATAAAGAAATCTCTCTCTCTCTCTCTCTCTCTCTCTCTCTCTCTCTCTCTCTCTCTCTCTCTCTCTCTCTCTCAGAAGGCAACAACATTTCCACTCAACCATGTAAGACACATCAAAATTATACGTATCCGGAAAACACAAAAAATATCTCATCAAAACCAACCTGGCTTCTTACACTTGTGGAACACACCGGAACTGACTCCCAATACATTTAATACAAGAGGTTGACACTGTTTTATTTTCTGGCAGGGCAGCATGTGAAACACTCTTCACTTTATTTGTTTTTCTTTTTCTGTCCTGAAGACGGTCTACGACCGAAACGTTGTCGATATTTTGTTCTGTTTTTTTTTTTTTTTTTTTAATCTTCTGAGAATCCTCAAAGACATTTATTAGTTTTTACAGAAGATCTGCGGTCAAATATCTGTTCTATTAGTCAGCAATAACAAAGAAACAGAATTTGAACATTGCCACATATTGTTAATTCAGAATCATATCAACTGTTGGTTAGGAGGTTGGGGATGGATGGAGGAGGAGGAAAGGGGGGGGGGGGGTGGGGGGTGTCACATATGTCCGCATGTTTTTGTTTGTTAAGTTAGCCGACGCCCTTTTTCATTCTTCATCTGTTTGTTGTTGTGTTGTTGTTGTTGTGATAAACGTTACGATTGCTGTATGCCTCCCTCCCTCCCTCTCTCCCCCCCTCTCTCTCTCTCTCTCTCTCTCTCTCTCTCTCTCTCTCCATCATACCATCTCCATCCCACACCTTTCGCCCCAACGCCTCCCTCTGCCCTACCCCTTTTCTCCCGTCTTTCCCCCACAGGCAATACATATCGACGACTCGTTTTTCAGTCGAGCGACAAATTGTGTAGGAATGTGTTATGTGTAAGTCCTTGTTGCTCATGTCAACTTTTGACTTTTTTTCCAGTTTGCACCAGTTTGTGGTGTGTGTGTGGGTGTGTATGGGTGTTTGTATGGGGGGGAGGGGGGGGGGGGGGGGGGGGGGAGGGGGGTTGACATGTTTTGCTTATGTCATTACCCTCATTACATAATACATTGTTTCCGTTTCGTCTCGTCTTTTGCTCTCCCTTCGCCCTCCACTCCCCCCCCCCCCCCTATTATTAGTGTGTGTGTGTGTGTGTGTGTGTGTGTGTGTAACAATCACAAACACACAAAATTCATACGGACGTGCACACTCAGACACACGAATCTGCCCACACTGATAACTTCTATTGTTAACGAACAAACGAATACAATAATAATAATA
>JADBJO010004709.1:122500-125000 GCA_016801955.1 Conus betulinus
GATGGATGGGAGGAGAGAGAGGGGACAGAGGGGAGGGAGAGAGAGGGGATGGAGGTGAGGGGAGAGAGGGGGGAGGGATGGGAGGGAGAGAGGGGATGGATGGGAGGGAGGGAGAGGGGATGGAGGTGAGGGAGAGAGGGGAGGGATGGGAGGGAGAGAGGGGATGGATGGGAGGGAGAGAGGGGATGGAGGTGAGGGGAGAGAGGGGATGGATGGGAGGGAGAGAGAGGGGACGGAGGGGGAGGGGAGGGAGAGAGAGGTGGGAGGTGGGAGAGAGGGGACGGAGGGGAGGCAGAGAGGGACGGACGGGGAGGGAGAGAGGGGATGGAGGTGAGGGAGACAGGGGATGGAGGGGAGGGAGAGAGGGGACGGAGGTAAGGGAGAGAGGGGACGGAGGTGAGGGAGAGAGGGGACAGAAGGGAGGGAGACAGGGATGGAGTGGAGGGAGACAGGGGATGGAGGGAGGGAGACAGGAGACGGAGGTGAGGGGGAGGGACAGGGGACAGAGGGGAGGGAGACAGGGGATGGAGGGAGGGAGACAGGGGATGGAGGTGAGGGAGAGAGGGGGACAGAGGGGGGGAGAGAGACAGGAGACGGAGGGAGGTGAGACAGGACAGGGGACAGAAGGAGGGAGAGAGGGGGAGACGGAGGTGAGGGAGACAGGGGACAGAGGGGAGGGGAGACAGGAGACGGGGTGAGGGGGAGACAGGGGACGGAGAGGGGAGGGAGACAGGGGACGGAGGGGGAGGGAGACAGGGGGATGGAGGGGAGGGACAGAGGGGACAGAGGGGAGGGAGAGAGGGGGACGCAGGGACGCAGGGGGAGAGAGAGAGGGACGGAGGGAAGTCAGAGATAGATGACGTCATCAGCGGCCATGAAAAGGTCGCACAGGAGGCGACACTGCCGCGTTTTATCAGACCTGATCGATTTGTGACTAGGGTGAGGAGGAGTGGGGGGGGTAGTGGGGGGGGGGCAGATCGAAGGTGGGAGGGGGAGGGGGAGAGATCGAAAGGGTATCTCTTTTAACAGAGAAGGGGGGGAACAGGGAGTAGAGGAGAAGTGGTGTAGCTGGGGTCATCAATGTTTCAATGGGCTCTCCCGCTCTCCTATCGTCGGTCCACGCAGGTTACCTCCCCTCCCTCCCAACCCCTGGCAAACAGGGGCAGTGACTCCATCACCCTTGATCTGTCTGTCTGTCTGTCTGCCTGCCCGTCTGCCTGTCTGCCTCTCTCTGTCACTGTCTCCCTCTTTCTTATTCTGTTGTGTCTCTAGCCCTTCTGTCTGTCTGTCTGCCTGTCTCTCCCTCTCTCTCTCTCTCTCTCTCTCTCTCTCTCTCTCTCTCTCTCCTCTCTGTTGCGTCCCTATGCCCTCTGTCTATCTGTCTGACTGCCCGTCTGCCTGCCTGCCTGCCTGTCTTTCTCTCTCTCTCTCTCCCTCTCTCTCTCCTCTCTCTCTCTCTCTCACACACACACACACACACACACACACACACACACACACACACACACACACACATATAAAGAGAGACAGACAGCCAGACAGAAACAGACAGACAGACAAAAGGACAGACAGCGACAAAGAAAAGACAGAGACAGAGTAAGACAGACAGACAGACAGACCTGCAGACAGACCGACCAACAGACTGACAGACAGACGGACACACAGAGAGAAGGCGAGGGCTGGGAGGGAGAGCGGAATATGAAAAGAACAAGCAAGCCAGAGACTGCGCATGTGCAAGAAGCGTATAAGAGATCAAAAGATGAATATTCATGCACAGAAAATAAAAGAGGCACACACACACACACACACACACACACACACACACACACACACACACAGAGGAAGAAGATAGGGGGGGAGGGAGGGGGGGGGTGTGAGGCGCTGGGGAAGAGGAAGGGGGAAGAGGGCAGAAGATGATATAGAAGGTGAAGGGGGATGGGGGGGGGGGGGGGGGGGGGGGGGCAGGATAGCATGGTGCCATAATTATTGTTTTCAGGAAGAACAGATCAAGGGATCAGACATAAATATTCATGCAGGAAAAAACGTATCAGAAAGAGGGAGGGAGGGAGGGAGGGAAGGATAGAGATGGAAGAAAAGAGAAAGGGAGAGAGAGGGGGAGAGGGACGGAGTGAGAAAAAAAGGAGGAGGGAAGGGGGAGAGAGAGAGAGAAGGGGGAAGAGAGAGAAAGGGGCAAAGAGTGACAGATAGACAGACAGACAGAGAGACAAACAGACAGACAGACAGAGCACAGACAGACAGACAGAGAGACAGACAGACAGACTGAGAGAGAGAGAGAGAGAGAGAGACAGAGAGAGAGAGAGAGAGAGACAGAGACAGACAGAGTGAGAGAGAGAGAGAGAGAAAAGAGAGAGCGCGCAAACGACAAAGCTGGACAGAAAGAGACAGACAGGAAGACTGACATAGATGCAGGAAGAAAGAGACAGACATAGATGCAGGAAGAAAGAGACAGAGAGAAAGACAGACATAGAGGCAGGAAAAA
>JADBJO010004709.1:127500-130000 GCA_016801955.1 Conus betulinus
TGTGTGTGTGTGTGTGTGTGTGTGTTTGGAGTGTGTGTGTAGGTGTGTGCGTGTGTGTGACTGAGTGAGTGAGTGAGTGAGTGAGTGTGTGTGTGTGTGTGTGTGTGTGTGTGTGTGTGTGTGTGTGTGTGTGTGTGTGTGTAAGTATGCGTGCGTGTGTTAGGGCCTCAGTATGGCCTTGAGGTAGTGGGCAACTGGCCTAAGGGCAAAATCACATTCAAATGACATAAAGAATATATACACGAGTCAGGGGGACATAACAGGTGGGGAAACGAGGATTACACGGAGTTTAAAGGGGAATTGGGGGGGGGGGGGGGGGGGGGGGGCGGCGGGGGGGGTTGAGAGAACAAGGATGAGGGATACAGGGCATTTGAGGAAGTCAGTCAGGATTTAAAACAAAAACGTGAGGGTACAGACAGAAATGAAGAGTTTCAAAACGGAGTGACTGAGGGGCGGAAAATTATGCACAATTGTTTAGAAAAAGAGGGGAGGGGGGTTAGTCACCGCCAAGGACATAGACAACAAAGTACAGGACAAGATAAGTGGTTTTTCGTTCATCGTGTCCACTGTCCCAAATGCTATTTGTTTTTGCCTGAAGAAGACCCAGAGGTCGAAATGCCTTGTGTTTTTGTCCTGTACTTTGTTTGGCTGCGTCCTTGGCGGTAACTAACCACCCACCACCACCACCACCACCACCACCACCCCACACACACACACACTCACACACACACTCTTTTTATGAAAAGAAATGAAGAGGAAAGCCGCACACGCTACCATCTACGGAAAGAATGGGGGTGATGAGGCGTCTTTAGTAGGGTGGACGCAGACACAGTCAGATGAAAAAATAAGCAAGCAAGGAGAAAAAGCAAGCGAGAGAGAGAGAGAGAGCGAGAACGAGGCAGAGAGAGAGAGAGAGAGAGAGGGAGGGAGGGAGGGGGAGGGAGGGAGGGAGGGAGAGGAAGGGAGAGGGAGGGAAAAGTGTGAGAGAGAGAGAGAGAATTGCACACACACACACACACACACACACACACACACACACACACACACACAGAGACAGACAGAGACAGACAGACAAAGAGACAGGCAGACAGACAAACAGAGACATACAAACACACAGACTGACTGACAGAGAGACAGACAGAGACAGACAGACAGACATACACATACACAAATAGAGAGACAGACAGACAAAGAAACAAAAAACAGACAAAACTTAATTAAATGTGTGAATGACACATCCCCTCGCCCCAACCCTCACCCCCCCCCCTCACCCACTCTTTCCCTCCAGTCATACATCCAACAACAACATCAACATCTTCATGCAACGTCCCCCTACCCCCCCCCCCCCCCCCCCCCCCGTCCCACCCTACCGCCCCCTTTTCTTACCACTGGAACAGCCACAGTCTGGAAGACCCAGACAAGCATCGCCCCTCCGACCCTGACGTCATCAAGGCAGTGTCCAAGGCGTGAACGCCAGGGTCAAGTAGTCCCGTTTATCACGTGCACGCGCTGAGCTGCCCAACACTCGTTTACCACAGACGCCAACAGTGTGCTCCTCTCAACTTTCTTTCTTTTTTTTTTAAATTTTTTTTTTAAAACTTTTTTTTGGGGGTCTTTTCTTTTTCTTTCTCTAACTACAGTTGAAAATTTTCCTCGAGGTGTTTTTTTGTTTTTTTTTTTTTTTTGTTTTTTTTTCCTCTAGCTCGGAAAGGTCACATCACCATAATGTCACACTTTGGCTCGTACCACAAACCGGGACCAAGGTACGTGAACTCCGCCAAAACTGAACACACTCATTAGGTCTCCTCACATTGTCGACTTTCTTCAGGTTGTGAACAACAAGGAAAGTTTCACAGCTTCTCACGTTTCTTCTTCTGAGAGTCACGTGACACAGACGAGGAAACCCAATCCCAGCATGACAGTCTTTGTTTGGAGGCCAGGACAGAAATCCTTCCAATCGTGCTCCACCTTCAACATGGCGCTCGTCTTGTGAAGAAGAGGATGGGCACAAAGACACTGAAGGAAGTACTTGATTGTCGTATTATAACAGAAAAAAGAAGGAGCACAATTTTTTTATTTCTTTTTAACGTCTTTTTTCGCGATATCAAAAGAAGAGAAAACAAAATGTATAGGTTCTCACACTTGCACGTTAATCACTTTAAGAGTCGATGAAATGAATGGTTCCCACGCCATAAAACGAAAAGAATAAACAAACATACGGCAACCCAGTGGCCTCGAGGGTAAATTTGTCACTGTAATGAAGACGTGGACATTTACAACCTTTACCGATCTCCACACACCTAGTTAGACACGTCAAGTTGTAGAGTAAAGAGAGAAACAAATACCGTCAACATTCTCCCCCTTTCTCCCCCCCCCCACCCACACACCACACACACACACACACACACACACTGTGCGTGACTGTCACATTACGCAGACAAGAAAACCACTCCTTGAAGGCTCTTCGTGTAGAATTCGTCTCAGAGTGAAGAGGAAGACA
>JADBJO010004709.1:137500-140000 GCA_016801955.1 Conus betulinus
ATCTCTATTCCACTGATGGAGACACCATCAGAATCTCTATTCCACTGATGGAGACACCATCAGAATCTCTATTCCACTGATGGAGACAACCTCTGAGTTTCTTCCGCTGCTTCTAACCTCCCACAGGCAGAAGAAGAGACCGGTGTCGGGACCTAGTAGACCGTCACATCCCACACATCTGCACCACGGTGCACCTCAGTCCACCTCGGTCCACAGCGTCATTGTCCTCAGCAGTCACTCACACCCCCACAGCACCTGCTTCCAGCACACGGTACCCGCAGCCTGGCCTCATCAGCAGTCAGGGAGACAAAAGCCACGCACGCTCTGCACAACGGACCTCACGCTCCGCTGAACTGGAAAGCCGCTGCCAGCCAACCGTGACGCATCACGTGATCACGTCCTGTTCCCCCGCTCCCTTCCCCCCCCCCCCCTCTCTCTCTCTCTCTCTCTCTCTCTCTCTCTGAGCTCTAGGTGTAATGTAAGAAGGTGACCCCCTCCCCACTCACAATCTTTATATATTTACCCCCCCCCCCCCCCCCCCTTTTTTTTTTTCTCTCTCTCTTCTTCCCCCTCCTCTTCTTACTCCTCTCTAAGACTAAGACAGTTTTTTTTTTCCAATTTGTTATCATTTATGAGACAGTTCGTATTACGTCAAGGATTTTCTTTAAAAATCGAAGCCATGCAACACACCATGAATAAACTTGCAATATTTCAGTTTCTCGGAGACTCTTTATCAAGCACCAACACTGGCCACAATTGACAAAATAAAGCAGGACAGGATGTTGTGGTTGTGAAACTGGAAAAAAAAAAAAAGAGTTCACCGGGAAAAGAGTTCACTGGAAAAAGAGTTCACTGAGGGATGGGGGGGGGGGGGGGGGGGGTGGGGGGGGGTGGGGATGGAGGAGAGATTGTAAGAAGGGCATGATGGAAAAATGGGAGGGGATGGGGGGAGAGAAGGTGTGAAAGATGGAAAACAAAGAGTGAGAGTGCGTGTGTGTGTGTGTGTGTGGGGGTGGGGGGGGGGGGGGGGGGGGGGATGCTGGTGAAATGAGCTAGGAGAGGAGGGGGGGTTTATACAGTTTGCATTAGGTGTATTAGAATTCTTAGGACCCTGTTCAGTATATCTCATGTTTCCTTGCGCTAGTCCTCATTGTACCTCATACTTTCCTAGGAAAGTACTTCTTGTGTCTCATACATTCCTCATACAGAATCTTTTCTCTTCTTTTTTTTTTAGAATGGGAGGAGGAGGGGGGGTGGGGGTGGAGGACTCAAGGGGGAGGGGAAGGGGAAAGAAAAAGAGAAGGTGGAGGGAGGGGCACTTGCATCTCATACTTTCCTAGAACAGTTTTCGTACATCGCATACTTGCCTAGGACAATTTTCGCCCATTCTCATACTTTCCTTGGACAGTTTCTACGCATCGCAAACTTTCCTGGGAGAATTTTCGCTAATTCTCATACTTATCTAGGACAGTTTTTATGCATCGCATACTTTCCCGGGACAATTTTCGCTGATTCTCACACGTTCCCGGGACAATTTTCGCTGATTCTCATACTTTTCCAAGGACAATTTTCACGCATCGCATACTTTCCTAGGACAATTTTCGCTGCATTTCAGGTTTTTTTCTTGGAACAGTTTTCCCTGTATCTCATATTTCACAGGAATATTTTTTAAATGTATCTCAGGCTTTCCTAGGACAATCTTTTTTCGTTGAATTTCGTAGTTTCGAGGAAAAAAGTTTTAACTAGATCTGTTATTTTCCTAGTACAATTTCTTTTTCGTCGTATTTCATAGCTTCCAGGGAAAAAAGTTTGAACTAGATCTTTCATTTTCCAGGGATATGTCTGATCTAACATATTTCCTGAGGCGTTTTCATCGTACCCAGATTTTTCTTGTATAGGTTTTTTTTTTTTCTCTAATGTTTACGAAGGGTACTTTTTCCCCCCTTTATCATAAATAATACTTTCCTGGTACTTTTTACTTAACTGTATCTCATGTTTTTGTTGGATAGAGTTTTTGCGGTTGTAACATATTTTTTCTGGTATATTTTTTTTTCTTTCATTGTAGCTGATATTCTCCTGGGACAATTTTTTTCATTGTGTCTAACATTTTCTGGGGGATTTTTTTTTTTTTTGCCTTGTATCTAATATTTTCCCATGAAAATTGTTGTACTCTGTCTGTCTGTCTGTCTGTCTGTCTGTCTGTCTCTCTCTCTCTCTCTCTCTCTCTCTCTCTCTCTCTCTCTCTCTCTCTCTCTCTCTGACGTATTCCGGGGATAGCTTTCACTCATTACAAGTTTTTCACTGTGTCTACTACTTTCCACGGGAAAGTTTAATCCGTAATTCATCCTTTCTTGTGGCAATCAGAGGCTTTTTTTTTTTTTAAAGAGAGTGTATCACATTTTCCTATGGCTGTTTATGTCGCTTTTTTTTTTTTTTTTTTAAAGAGAGTGTACCACATTTTTCCTATGGCTGTTTATGTCGTATCTCCCATTGTGAACGG
>JADBJO010004709.1:145000-150000 GCA_016801955.1 Conus betulinus
GGTCATTGCATCATTTGCTGCATTGCATCATTTGCTGTGGTCATTATTGCATCATTTTGCTGTGGTCATTGCATCATTTGCTGTGGTCATTATTGCATCATTTGCTGTGGTCATTGCATCATTTGCTGTGGTCATTATTGCATCATTTGCTGTGGTCATTGCATCATTTGCTGCATTGCATCATTTGCTGTGGTCATTATTGCATCATTTGCTGTGGTCATTGCATCATTTGCTGTGGTCATTGCATCATTTGTATTTTAGATTCATGGAACCCATTCTAAAACCAGTCTCCTTAATTGATCTGACGAGAAAGAGGACAATGTACATATTATGTACTGACTAATATCTGAGAGAAAGGTGATGGGGGAAGAGGGGGGTGGGGATGGTTGGGGGTCACGAACTGGGACGGGAGGGAGGGCGGAGTGGGGCCAAGATTCTGGTACTTACGAGTCGTGTCCTGTGTTTTTGCATAGCTGGTCTGTAATCACTCTTCTTCTTCTTCTTCTTCTTCTTCTTCTTCTTCTTCTCTCTCTCTCTCTCCTCTCTCTCTCTCCTCTCTCTCTCCTCTCTCTCTCTCCTCTCTCTCTCTCTCTCTCTCTCTTTCGTCAATTCATTCGGGTTGAAGAAGATTTTTTTACGAGTAAACATGCGAACACCTAATAAATGAATATATCATGAAGAAAACAGACATCCGATATATATTTGTGATTTCTGCGACAAAGAGTGTACGTAACTGATTGAAAATAACACGAAAGGAAATTGTAACGTTGCCCAGGAAAGCATTATTATACTATGTTATCTTATTTGGATGCGCGAGAAAGAATAAACTAGGTGTCAAAAGTGAGGCTTAAATTACATGAACTTGGTTTGGGTTTTGTTTTGGTTACACAGTGTTTGGAGATAATAAATGAATTTCTTCGGATATTTCGGAATTTATGAAGACTGATAGATTTATAGATGCGAAGTATGGCCATGCCATGTTCAAGAAAGTCGCCGATTGTTTTGTTCAGACAGTTCAGAATTACGTGTAGTGTTCCGATATATCTGCCCATTAAAATGGACGGTCATTTAAGGTATATCATGACAAAGTTCAGATTACGTCTTGCTGATCTGTTTGTTCATTATCATCGTTATAGGAAGCATAGTTATTGTAATCTTATAATAATATAATAATAATGAATACTTATGTAGCGCCTATTCTCGGCTAGAGATCAAGCTCTAAGCGCTTTACAATCCACACTCGTTTACACAACTGGCTGCCTACCTGGGTAATGCCGACTGAAGAGCTGCCAGCTGGCGCTTCATTCAGTCGTTTCCCGTATCATCCCGTCAATATCGTTCTATGTTGTTCTCTCAGTTTCCTTATTTCCTTCATTCTTTCCCTTTCTCACGCAGGGTGCATGCTATGTGTAACGTGTCATCCATACCAACGCCAAACTGGCCTACTCTTCCGAAAGTTGGTGATGGGAATTGTACGTGTGTGCAAGATGTTATGCGTGCGTTCACACACGGAACCTCGGTTTATAGTCTCATTGGGAGGACTGTGTAAGCAAATGGAGTTAGAACCAATGTTAACTCCTAGGGAAAAATCCCCGCTGTACCGAAACGGCCCGGCGGAGATTCGAACCCGCAACCCCAGGATCACGAGTCCGGCGCTCGACTAACTGAGCTATTCCGGCTCTTATCTGTCCGCTGTGTAACAGTGCCGAAGAAGATGAAGTTCACTTTGTATCCTCTTGCCCCATGTTGAATGATCTGAGGAGGCAGTCAACTGACCAAAAATGCTGTAGACATCCTTCTTTATTTCGACACATGGTTGCGTACTGTCAAATACCTAGTGTGTCGACTACTGATGTACATGGGTGGATGTTTGTGTCTTCACAGAAAAAAACTGGTTTACAAACACTCACTACCCCCTCCTCTCTCTCTCTCTCTCTTCTCTCTCTCTCTCTCTCTCTCTCTCTCCTTCTCCTTCTTCTTCTTCATATTTTCTTCTTCTTCTTCTCTTCTTCTTCTTCTTCTTCTATTCTTCTTCCTCACCCTCTTCCTCTCTCTCTCCCTCT
This sequence comes from Conus betulinus, assembly GCA_016801955.1. Classification (NCBI taxonomy): domain Eukaryota; kingdom Metazoa; phylum Mollusca; class Gastropoda; order Neogastropoda; family Conidae; genus Conus; species Conus betulinus. The sequence goes on from JADBJO010004709.1 coordinate 147,064, forward strand.
CTCCTTCTTTTCTCTTTTCTTCTTCTTTCTTCTTCTTCTTCTTTTTATTCTCCTTCTCTACTCTCCCATCCTCCTCCTCATTCTTCTTCGTCTTCTCTCTCTCCTCTTCTTTGCTCTTCTTCTCCTCCTCTCCCTCTCTCCTCCCTCCTTCCTTCTTCTTCTTCTCTCTCGCCCTCTCTTCCTTCTTCTTCTTTCTTCTTCTTCTCTCTTTTCCTTCTCTCTCTCTCTTCTCTTTTTTCTACTATCTTTTTATCTTCTTCCAAAGTTTCTTCTTCTTTCGTCTTCTCCTCTCATCTCATTCTCTCTCCTCTACTCTCTCTCTCTCTCTCTCTCTCTCCTCTCTCTCTCCCCCTTCTTCTTCTTCATCATCATCATCTATCATCATCATCATCATCATCATCATCATACATTCATCTTCTTCTTCTTCTTCTTCTTCTTCTCTTAATTCTACTTCTTCTTCTTATATCAATCATCATCATCATCTATCTCTATTCTATCTTCTTCTTCTTCTTCTTTCTTCTTCTTCTTCTTTTCTTCTTTTCTTCTATCTTCTATCACTCTCAATTCCTTCATTCCTTTCTTCTTTTTTTTCTTTTCTCTCTCTCTCGCTCTCTCCCCTCTCTCTCTCTCTTTAGCTTTCTCTCCCACTCTCTCTCTCTCTCTCTCCCTCTCTCTCTCCTCTCTCTTCTATCTCTCTCTATCTCTTCTCTCGCCACGTCATTCTTTGTCACGACAAGCGTTGGACAGCGCTTGGAATGGGGGCGACATGTGACTGCCCCACCCTGGTGGCATTCACCCACTTCGGTGGCCCGCTAAACACCAACTGTGGCTGGCTCAAGGTAGTAGGGTTTTTGGGTTTTGGGGGTTAAGATGGACACCACAAAACCAAACCCATACTGATTACTCTCTCTCTCTCTCTCTCTCTCTCTCTCTCTCTCTCTCCTCTTCTCTCTCTTCTCTCTCTCTCTCTCTCTCTCTTCCCAAAACCCCAGTTGATTTTTTCTGCCTCTTTCTCTGCGCTCTATATACAGACATACATAGCAAGTGCTGGTTCTTTGCTACATTTAGAAAAAAACACACCTTCACATCTATTCATAGACACGTTCACCGATTTTGTCATAATTGATTGATTATTCGTTTTACTATTCATCCCTTTTACTATTTTTCCCAGTGCAATTCGTGTACTATTCTCTCCTTTAATGAATCATTTCACTTTTCTGTTGTTCGGAAATGGCGCGCGCGAGTGAGGGGCGGCATACCCACACAATACTACACACTACACAGAGACACGCACTACACGCGCCGCGCTGCGTGCACACAACACCCACAACACACACACCCACACAACACACACCACAACACCACACACACCACACACACACACGAACATTACACACACAAACACACAGTAAACACACACACACACACACACACACGCAAACACACAATACACACACATCACACAACACACAACACACACACACACACACACACACACACACACCACACACAAACACCATTACAACAGGGAAGAAAAAGACCTTTTCTTTCGAACGTAACAAAGCTTGGGAAAGGTTTGGAGTTGTTAGCGGAGTTGTTTAAAAAAAAAACAAAAAAAAAAAAAACAAATAAAATTTAAAAAAATGAAACGCAAAAAAAAAAAAAAAAAAAAAAGAAAGAAAATCAATTGACGCGTTACAAGAACCGAGTTCCTGAATGACGTCACAGTGACGTACATCCTGCCGCGAATTCGTGTCAAGGATACAGAAGAAGAAGTATTGGGCCAGCAGCACAGACCGACCACCCACCCACAGACAGAACAGATTCATGAAAAGCAGGGTGTCCTTGGCCCAGTGTCGATCTCCCCCAGAGAAACCAACCAAGGTTTCTGCTCTTTAGTTTGGAAACTGGGAGCTAAATAAAAGCAAAGAAGAGAAAAGAAAAAAAAATCTATTTATATATTTTATCTTTGTTTTTTGTGTTTGTTTGTTTGTTTTGCCTTCAGCAAGGGTAAAAACGATAATCATGATAAAAGATGCCCCAGGCACACACAAAAACATTTGACTTGCAAATTGGTAGTCTAAAAAAAAAAATAAGTAAAATTATATAAAATAAAAAAACCGGTTTTTTTTTTCTTTCTTTTTTCTTCAGCAAGGGAAAGGCAAGAAACGATGTTTGATGAAAAAAAAATCATGAAAAAAAAAAAAACCTGCATCTGGCACACACAAAAACGATTTGCAATGGAAAGGCTTTTTTCTTTTAAAAAAAAAAAAAAAACAAAAAACAAAAAAAAGAGCGTTTACCTTCTTCTTCTTCTTCTTCTTCTTCTTCTTCTTCAGCAAGAGAACCACCATCATGATAAACAGATTGCATCAGATACACCAAACGGTTTGCATTGCTTTACAAACGTATAGTTCCCGGATTATATGTCTCTTCATGTCAACAACCAGTTGACTCCTGGGGAAAAAAAAATCCGAAAAAAAAAAAAAAAAAAAAAAAAGGTTGAGACATCACTGTAAGTATTTTCGACAGCAAAGCAATCGTTCGAGCAAGAGCAAGTTCTGGAATCAGGGGAGGGGGATTGTTGGGGCGTTCAAGTGCAGTTCAGTAGTTTTATTTACCGTCTTTTCATCACAAAGATGATCTTAGACCTAGGTGGGGCGTTCAAAAACAGACTTCCATGTGTGTGTGTGGTGTGTGTGTGGTTGTGCGTGCGTCGTGGTGTGTGTGGTGTTTGTTGTGTCGTGGGTGGGTGTGTGGTGTGTGTGTGTGTGTGTGTGCGTGCGTGCAGTTGCGTGGTGTGCGGTGCTGTGCCGTGCCGTGCGTGCGTTGCGTGCTGTGCGTGGTGCGTGCGTTGGTGTGTGTGGTGTGTGTGTGTTGTGTGTCGGTGAGTGTGTGTGTGTGTGTGTGTGTGTGTGTGTCGGTGTGTGTCTTGGT
>JADBJO010004709.1:162500-170000 GCA_016801955.1 Conus betulinus
AAAAAACGAATATACAACAAAACAAAACAAAAAGAAAAAGCTTTAACATTTTTCCCTTTGTCAGCGCACGAGCAGCTTACCGAGGGGCCGAACAAAATGAATCATACGATGTTGAATCGGCCAGTGGCCCTTGGATGTGTGGAGAAGTGTTCAGACTGTAAGGGAGCTAAATGGCCGCACTGCCAGGACAGTGCCCAGACTACGCCATCGAAGGAGCAAGCACGCCCAGTGAGGGAGGGGTAAGCCTGGAGTGTTCACTGAAAGATGACTGACTGCACGCCCAGTGAGGGGGAGGGGTAAGCCTGGAGTGTTCACTGAAAGATGACTGACTGCACGCCCAGTGAGGGAGGGGTAAGCCTGGAGTGTTCACTGAAAGATGACTGACTGCACGCCCAGTGAGGGAGGGGTAAGCCTGGAGTGTTCACTGAAAGATGACTGACTGCACGCCCAGTGAGGGAGGGGTAAGCCTGGAGTGTTCACTGAAAGATGACTGACTGCACGCCCAGTGTGAGCGAGGGGTAAGCCTGGGGTAAGTGTTCACTGAAAGATGACTGGCTGCACGCCCAGTGAGGGAGAGTAAGCCTGGAGTGTTCACTGAAAGATGACTGACTGCACGCCCCAGTGAGGGAGAGTAAGCCTGGAGTGTTCACTGAAAGATGACTGACTGCACGCCCAGTGAGGGAGGGGTAAGCCTGGAGTGTTTCACTGAAAGATGACTGACTGCACGCCCAGTGAGGGAGAGGGTAAGCCTGGAGTGTTCACTGAAAGATGACTGACTGCACGCCCAGTGAGGGAGGGGTAAGCCTGGAGTGTTCACTGAAAGATGACTGACTGCACGCCCAGTGAGGGAGGGGTAAGCCTGGAGTGTTCACTGAAAGATGACTGACTGACTGCACGCCCAGTGAGGGAGGGGTAAGCCTGGAGTGTTCACTGAAAGATGACTGACTGCACGCCCAGTGAGGGAGGGGTAAGCCTGGAGTGTTCACTGAAAGATGACTGACTGCACGCCCAGTGAGGGAGGGGTAAGCCTGGAGTGTTCACTGAAAGATGACTGACTGCACGCCCAGTGAGGGAGGGGTAAGCCTGGAGTGTTCACTGAAAGATGACTGACTGCACGCCCAGTGAGGGAGAGTAAGCCTGGAGTGTTCACTGAAAGATGACTGACTGCACGCCCAGTGAGGGAGGGTAAGCCTGGAGTGTTCACTGAAAGATGACTGACTGCACGCCCAGTGAGGGAGAGTAAGCCTGGAGTGTTCACTGAAAGATGACTGACTGCACGCCCAGTGAGGGAGGGGTAAGCCTGGAGTGTTCACTGAAAGATGACTGACTGCACGCCCAGTGAGGGAGAGTAAGCCTGGAGTGTTCACTGAAAGATGACTGACTGCACGCCCAGTGGGAGGGAGAGTAAGCCTGGAGTGTTCACTGAAAGATGACTGACTGCACGCCCAGTGAGGGAGAGTAAGCCTGGAGTGTTCACTGAAAGATGACTGACTGCACGCCCAGTGAGGGAGGGGTAAGCCTGGAGTGTTCACTGAAAGATGACTGACTGCACGCCCAGTGAGGGAGAGTAAGCCTGGAGTGTTCACTGAAAGATGACTGACTGCACGCCCAGTGAGGGAGAGTAAGCCTGGAGTGTTCACTGAAAGATGACTGACTGCACGCCCAGTGAGGGAGGGGTAAGCCTGGAGTGTTCACTGAAAGATGACTGACTGCACGCCCAGTGAGGGAGAGTAAGCCTGGAGTGTTCACTGAAAGATGACTGACTGCACGCCCAGTGAGGGAGAGTAAGCCTGGAGTGTTCACTGAAAGATGACTGACTGCACGCCCAGTGAGAAAGGGGTTAAGCCTGGAGTGTTCACTGAAAGATGACTGACTGCACGCCCAGTGAGGGAGAGTAGCCTGGAGTGTTCACTGAAAGATGACTGACTGCACGCCCAGTGAGAAGGGGCAAGCCTGGAGTGTTCACTGAAAGATGACTGCACGCCCAGTGAGGGAGGGGTAAGCCTGGAGTGTTCACTGAAAGATGACTGACTGCACGCCCAGTGAGGGAGGGGTAAGCCTGGAGTGTTCACTGAAAGATGACTGACTGCACGCCCAGTGAGGGAGAGTAAGCCTGGAGTGTTCACTGAAAGATGACTGACTGCACGCCCAATGAGGGAGAGTAAGCCTGGGAGTGTTCACTGAAAGATGACTGACTGCACGCCCAATGAGGGAGAGTAAGCCTGGAGTGTTCACTGAAAGATGACTGACTGCACGCCCCAGTGAGGGAGAGTAAGCCTGGAGTGTTCACTGAAAGATGACTGCACGCCCAGTGAGGGAGAGTAGCCTGGAGTGTGTCACGAAAGATGACTGACTGCACGCCCAGTGAGGGAGGGAGGGGTAAGCCTGGAGTGTTCACTGAAAGATGACTGACTGCACGCCCAGTGAGGGAGGGGTAAGCCTGGAGTGTTCACTGAAAGATGACTGACTGCACGCCCAGTGAGGAGAGTAAGCCTGGAGTGTTCACTGAAAGATGACTGACTGCACGCCCAGTGAGGGAGAGTAAGCCTGGAGTGTTCACTGAAAGATGAACTGACTGCACGCCCAGTGAGGGAGAGTAAGCCTGGAGTGTTCACTGAAAGATGACTGACTGCACGCCCAGTGAGGGAGGGGTAAGCCTGGAGTGTTCACTGAAAGATGACTGACTGCACGCCCAGTGAGGGAGGGGTAAGCCTGGAGTGTTCACTGAAAGATGACTGCACGCCCAGTGAGGGAGGGGTAAGCCTGGAGTGTTCACTGAAAGATGACTGACTGCACGCCCAATGAGGGAGAGTAAGCCTGGAGTGTTTCACTGAAAGATGACTGACTGCACGCCCAGTGAGAAAGGGGTAAGCCTGGAGTGTTCACTGAAAGATGACTGACTGCACGCCCAGTGAGGGAGGGAGGGGTAAGCCTGGAGTGTTCACTGAAAGATGACTGACTGCACGCCCAGTGAGGGAGGAGTAAGCTGGAGTGTTCACTGAAAGATGACTGACTGCACGCCCAGTGAGGGAGGGAGGGGTAAGCCTGGAGTGTTCCCTGAAAGATGACTGACTGCACGCCCAGTGAGAGAGGGGTAAGCCTGGAGTGTTCACTGAAAGATGACTGACTGCACGCCCAGTGAGCGAGGGGTAAGCTTAGAGTGTTCACTGAAAGATGACTGTCTGCGTTTTCAAGCACTGTGAAACGTGGCAGACTGGCGAAGAGTTTCTTCTTAAAATTTCTTCGCAAATTCGCGCTTCCACCTCTGTTAAGACTGGTCACTTCACAAAGTTACCACTCAAAACACACTTCAGAGGGGGAAAAACAACAGTTTGGTGAAATAAACAACTGACCCATGTCAAAGAGACAAAACGGACCCCCTCAAGCGGTGTGGTGTAGTGTACCAGGTTGGGTGTCAAGACTGTGCCAATACCTACATTGGCGAGACAGCAAAGACCACTCACCACCCGTCTATAGGAATACCAAAAACCGATCTATTTCTGCCATACATGAACACCTACACAGCCACAGTTTCAGCCCCCAAGAAACCAAGATCTTATCTACAGAGCCCTTCCTCACAAAATAAAAGTTAAAGAAGCCATCAAAATTAAGACCAGACGCCCCAGCCTGAACAGAGATCAAGGCTTTGAACTTCCACCCATCTACAATCAGATCCCGACAACCGTTCACCCTACACAACAGTCGTCCCACCAGGCCTCGCTGCCACAACAGCAACAGTGAGCTGAAGAAGACACGGCGACCCTGTCGAATATTCTCAAAGTAAGTTTTTTGATTCGGAGTCTAACTAGTTTTCTAACAGTTGGTGGTTTTGAAATGAACAGAAAGAAGCGGCCCCAGTGTTGCAGAGACAAACTTCACTGGAACAAAGTGATCTGTGGCGGCCGCAGTGTTGCAAAGACAAACTTCACTGGAACAAAGTGATCTTCTGTGGCGGCCGTGGTGTTGCACAGACAAACTTCACTGGAACAAAGTGATCTTCTGAAGTGTGTCTTCTGTGCGACTGTGGTGTTGCAGAGACAAACTTCACTGGAAGAAAGTGATCTTCTGTGGTGACATGATAATTGCAATTAAGCTGAATGGGAGACTGTCGATTAGCTGTAACTGCTCAAATTTGCTGTCGAATGTATCATTCTGTTCAAACTCACTGCCGATTGCCTGTACTGCTCAAACTCACTGTCGATTGCCTATACTGCTCAGACTCACTGTCGATTGCCTATACTGCTCAGACTCACTGTCGATTGCCTATACTGCTCAGACTCACTGTCGATTGCCTATACTGCTCAAACTCACTGTCGATTGCCTTTACTGCTCAAACTCACTGTCGATTGCCTATACTGCTCAAATTCACTTAGACTGGCCAATACTGGTCACATTCGCTGTCCATTGGTCCATATTGGTCACACTCTCGCTGTCCATGGTCCATACTGCTCCACACTCGCTGTCCATTGGTCCATACTGCTCACACTCGCTGTCCATTGGTCCATACTGCTCACACTCGCTGTCCATGGTCCATACTGCTCACACTCGGTGTCCATTGGTCCATATTGGTCACAGCATTTACCACTTTATATTGATATTTCTCCCTTGGAACATGATAGACCCTGCAATGTTAAATAGCTCTATGTCTCTCTGTCTCTGTCTGTCTGTCTCTCTCTGTCTCTCTCTCTGTCTCTCTTTCTCTGTCTCTCTATCTCTCTCTGTCTCTGTCCTCTCTATCTGTCTCTCTCTGTGCCTCTGTCTGTCTGTCTGTCTGTCTCTCTCTCTCTCTCTCTCTCTCTCTCTCTCTCTCTCTCTCTCTCGGAAGAGGAAGAGGAGTAGAGGGAGAGGAGGAGAGGATGACGACGACGGGAAAGTTTTCTTCTGTTTGTCTCCCCCTGATCCTCCCCTCCTCCTCCTCCTCCTCCCCTCCTCGTCCTCCTCCTCCTCCCCTCCTCCTCCTCCTCCCTCCTCCCCTCCTCGTCCTCCTCCTCCAAAATGCCTCCCATCCCTTCTTCTTCCTTCCTGTCCCTCCATCCCAACCCCCCACCCCCCTCTCCCCTCCAACCCCAAACCCCATCTCTCCCCTTCCAGCGCTCTCCCCCGATTTTTTTTTTTTTCTGCTTTTCCTACGCCGACACCTGCGAAGAAGAGAGAGAGAGAGAGCGAGAGAGAGAGAGAGAGAGAGAGGAGAGAGAGAGAGAGAGAGGGAGAGAGAGAGGCCAAACTGACAGGGCGGGGTGACAGAACTGGCCTGACACCGCCAACGGGGCCTAGGGGTTCTGCAGAGGGCAAGTGCACGCGCCGCTGCATGCGGTTGTCTAATCAGATCTGATACCCCGAGAGCTCTGAGTCGCGGGGACAAGGAAAATAAAAGGAAGGAATATTATGATCGGATCATCGGTTCTTTCATTTTTTTTTTCTACCGAAGGTCTGGGGGGAAGGGGGTTGGATGGGGGGGGGGGGGGGGGGGGGGGGAGTTGAAGTGGCTGGGGTGTGCGTTCATCTCTCTCTCTCTCTCTCTCTCTCTCTCTCTCTTCTCTCTCTCTCTCTTCCACCCCCCCCCCCCCCCTCCCCCTTTATACTGTCTGATTTTATATATGCAATTTCTTTTTCATGAGGCTAGACATATCTAGAAAACTGGAGAGACTGAGACTGAGGGAAGAGAAGGAGGGAGGGAAAGTGAGAAGAGGAGAGAGAGAGAGAGAGAGAGAGAGAGAGAGAGAGAGACAGAGAGAGAGAGAGAGAGAGAGATCGTATCACTCTTGAGAAAGATAAAATCAAACTTCGATGAATCAAAAGTTCACACACACACACACACCACACACACACACACACACACACACACACCACACACACACACACACACACGGGTGCATGCATACATAGACACAGATGCGCGCGCATGCATGTATGCATACATACACACATATAAACATGCATGCATGTACATACCTAGAAAGAATCTCAGACGCGCGCGCGCATGCATGGGCGCACGTACACACTCAATCACACATCATCATAAACACACACATGCACAAACACATGGTGTGCGCGTGATGCGTGCAAGTACAGTGACATATTCATACAGAGAGAGAGAGAGAGAGAGAGGGAGGGAGGGAGGGAGACAGACAGACAGACAGACAGACAGACAGACAGACAGACAGACGCATAGGTCTATCAAAGAAAGGAACACAGACAATGGGAACAGTACACTCTAATCAGAGAGTCAGACAGCGCAAAGAAACTAACAGGCAGGCACACGAGACACACGAGTGCAAAAAAAAAAAAAAGCATAATGTCCAATAAAGCAACGTAGACAGAGGGGCACAACATCTATGTGAAAGACAGCTGAAAGAAGACAAGTAAAAAAGAGATTGGGGTGGGGGGGGGGGGGGGGGGGGGGGGGGGGGCCGACAGGAGTCAGAAATAGAAAGAAAAATACAATAAGTGATATAAATGGGGGTGATTTGAAAAAAAAAAAAAATCATGCTCACATATAAGCGATAACGGAATGAAGCGTTACGCCTTCCACTGGATTAACAGAAAGCTTTTGATTCATTCTGTGAGTATCGTGGAGTTTTGCAAACAGTCTTACTCCCGGCCCTGGGTTCTACACAGTCACACATTTCGTCTGCATCGATCACGTGTGGTGGAGAGGAGATAGGAGGGACGTGTTATCAAAACTGTCCGTTTCTTGTGGTGCTAAACAAGGGTGTCCCTTTTGACCGTGGCTTTTACGTTCGTTGTTTAGTTTTCACAAGCCTAGGACATTCCTGATCGCGACATAAAGAGCTGATAAGTCGGTGCAGGGCTAGTGCTGGCACATATGGCGTACATCTAACTAACAATATCTTCGCCTCCCCCCCCCCCCCCCCCCCCCCCCCCCCCAGTTTTCTTCATTTGTACATGTTATATGCATTACATTTGGGGATGAGAGGGTGGGTGGGGGAGTCGTAAAAATACACCAGATGCTTCCAAACTCTACCAAATCCACATGTCCGAATGCAAAAACACTACACGCACCCTTTGATAATTCTCTCTAGTTGTCATTTTTATCTCGGAGTCTGTTGTGCAATTATTTTCAATAGCTACCAAGTTCATCTCCCGACCTTTCTGTCTTCAAGTATACAAGCTGTCCACTCTCTCTCTCTCTCACTATCAGTTGTAATAATCATCACCATCTGTTCGGTTTACCCCGCTGAAAGGAACAGACTCGGCAACAGAATGTGTTGTTGTTGTTGTTGTTGTGTTGTTGTTGTTGTTGTTGTTGATGATGATGATTTTCTCTGCTGCTGCTCAATGTTCAGGGAATTGAATTTATCCCCACTAAACTGACAATAGGAAAACACAGCCACAGAGAAGATTATCGTTTTACAAATTACAGTTAAAATCAGTCACGCTAGTTCTAGTTGTAAAAGTGATTAAAATCGTTCATGTTCTTTCAAAACTAGTTCTAGACAGCTTAACGCTGAGGATGAATTAGAAAACAATTCATGAGCG
>JADBJO010004709.1:177500-188795 GCA_016801955.1 Conus betulinus
TGAGCTCCCCTGGGTCTCACCATCTACACACACACACAAACACACATGCACGTGCACGCACGTGCACACACACACCATCCCACATCACAACAAACCCACACCATACCTCAGTGATTGAACAATTAATAGATGTTCCATAGTGTACATTTTACACATCTTACCACACCACAATGATCAACAGAAAATCAAATCATAATCTGTAGTGTAAATCATAGACACCACACAATACCACAGCACAGTGACATAATGAACAAGGAACCTGAAAGAACCTAAAAGCACAGTTTTCTTTCCCCAGACAATGTTCCTCTGATATATTTCAGAACCTAAACGCTGAGCTTTTTTGCCCCAGACAATGTTCATCTGATATATTTCACAACCTGACGGCAGCTTTTTCCTTCTAACAATGTTCATCTGATACATTGCAGAACCTGAGGGCATAGATTTCTTTCTCCTGACAATGTTCATCTGATATATTTCTGAACATGAAGGGCACAGCTTTCTTCCCTTGACAATGTTCATCCGATATATTTCAGAACCTGAGGGCATAGATTTCTTTCTCCTGACAATGTTCATCTGATATATTTCACAACTGAGGGTACAGATTTCTTTCACTTGACAATGTTCATCTGATATATTTCAGAACATGAAGGCACAGCTTTCTTTTCTCCAGACAATGTTCATCTGATGTATTTCAGAACATGAACAGAAGGCACAGTTTTCTTTCCCCTGACAATGTTCATCTGATGTATTTCAGAACATGAACAGAAGGCACAGCTTTCTTTCCTCAGACAATGTTCATCTGATATATTTCAGAATCTGAAGGCAGTTTTCTTTGCCCAGACAATGTTTGTCTGTTATGTTTCACAATCTGAGGGCACAGCTTTCCTGTTGGGTTACTGTTCTTGCAGCTTCAACATCCTCCTCCCCTGTAGGCTATTTATGATCATAATCACTATTCTGTTTTTCTTTGTCTGTAATTCTAGAGATATATTAACTGCTTCGAACAAACTGGTTCATGTTTGAAAAAAGCTTAGTACTAGCAAGACCAGTACAGAGTCAGCTCAGCCTTTCGATAATGGTCGGTTCGTTACTGTAAACTTTATAGCAAGAAATGAAACGTTTGACTATTGCTTTGGTCTGATCTGCCGTGTTCATTTTCTGATTTAAAATAAATATGTTGGAGCAGTAAATATTCTTTAAGATGGCTCTTCTTCAGTGTGTGTATATTCTACAGAAGACTTTTGAAGGCTGATCCAAACTGATGTTGTAATTTTTCAGAGAGATTTTTGTTTGAAATACTTTTTGCAAGAATGTTTGGAGAGTTATTAGAGTTTCCTTTTGTTTTTTATGTTTTCACCCATTCATTTCTTCTGGGTGACTGGAATAAAATGCTGAACACTTACTGCAAGTCATCTTATAAGCATTTTGAAGAATGAGGCAGAATACATATATGTCTTAAAAAGAGAACACCGCAATATACCATGCCATACCTTAGAAATGGAATATTACAAAAACACCACAGTACTAGCCACCGTGGCGAAGTGGTTAGCGTCGCGGACACCCGGCTGGGAGGTCATGGGTTCGAATCCCATCAGTCATGTGGGTTTTTTCTACCCCGACCGGCTCCTACCCAGAGTTGAGTTTGCTGCAGACTCATTTGGGAAGATTGGGACCACACAGTCTAGTTTCATCCACTTAATGGATGCGTTTCTGAGTGTTGCTCAAATTTCCTGACCAACACTGCAGGTGTCTGTATCTCTCGGGCTTGGTTGATGCCGGGATATATTATGAAAGGAAGCGTAGTGTACAACCCTGTCATGTAGTCTCTGACCGAAATGGAAATCCGCAGCATTATCTTAATCATCCTCATTCTCATTGATCAGCATGAAAACAAAAAAAATGTCTCAAATTCTGTGGCCCTTCATGCCCTGCTCTCATGGTGACCTCAATTTCGATGTCCTCTTCACGTCTGTGGCCTTGGTTTGGTTCCGTCGGTGTCACCGGTATCGGCGAGTCCATGGGGGCTGTCGTTGGACGGACGTGGTGGTGCCCTCTGGAGGGAGAGCTCACTCATGTCAGCTCCGCAACTAAGCAATTATTGTCGTCAGTAGGGGGCTTAGTAGGTGGTATCTTGCGTATGTTAAATCAGAACAGGCGCCACTGAACACCACCGAAGTGACTCGGCAGCAGTGCAATGTCTCCTCCGGTGGGCTGACGACTTGACATTGACCGCTCCCTGTGGATTGCTGGGGCTAGGGCTGCGGCGGGGCTGTGGCTGTGGACGGGGTGTCAGAATGAGCGGCGTGGGTGCACTGCCTCTGAGGTGGTGCAGAGGTTGGGACAGCAAAAAAAAAAACCCCACCAACAGACAAAAACACACACACACACACCACAGTATACCTTTGTAACTGAATACTGAAATATGCCACACCATACCTTAGTAACTGAATATTACAATACAGCTCATTGTCCCTAACTGAAATTTACATTACACCTGTCTTGAAACGCCACACCACTCCAGTCACATTGATATAAAGGTGTGCAAGTACGCAAGCGCACAAAACACACACACACACACACATACACACACACACACACACTCAGCCTACACACACACACACATACAGCAGCACAGGGATCTTACTGCACAGAGACGGAGAAGAAGCAGCCATCCCTGCAGGACAGGGGAGGACGTTGATGCAGTAGGTGTGCTGCTCACAGTGCATGGCCCTTTGCCCCACGCCGGCCTCACCACACCCAGGGTCCGTGACAGGGCTGCGGACCCCACCCTCCACACAGCCAGACTGCACAGTCCTGTTCTCACCGCACCCCTTCTCCATGGCCTCATGGGGACACTGGCCCCCACCCACTACTCCCCTCACCCTCTCCCGTCGTTGCACTGACCAACATGTGTGCACAGTGGTCCATCTGTCTGTTGGGAGTAGGGCACTCCCCTCCCACACACCCTCCTCCTTCCACACCGAAGCTTGTTTCCATGGCCACAGAAGAACAAGTGCTGCCAACCTCGTCACTGACTGTCCTGCTGGTGGAGGTCCCAACGTGGGTTAGTTCACTGTGACCCGGCCCTTCCTGTCTGGTGACCCCTTGATGGGAGCAGAGGTCAGCTTGGGTGAGGGACACTGGCACAACAGTTTGCTGGAGGTTTGGCCCGACTGTGCGAAGTTCATGTCACAAGACTGTGTGCGTTTATGATGGCACGACTTTGAACACATCCGACAGGGCTGTGTGCAGTTGGTATGATATGGCTGAGTGCTGTCGGTATGACACGGCTCTGTCCTGCTGGTATGAGATGGCTCTGTTTTGCTGGTATGAGATGGCTCTGTTTTGCTGGTATGAGATAGCTCTGTTTTGCTGGTATGAGATAGCTCTGTTCTACTGGTATGACCGGGGGCTGTATACTATGGGTATGATGAAAATGACAGGGATGCATGTTGTTAGTGTGGTTTGGCTGCACAGTGTTGACCTGACAAGGCATAGTGATTGTGTGGCCCAGTTGCAAGCCGTGGTCCTCACAGTCTTTTCCCTCTTCACTGTCCTGCGTCCTCTGCACCTGCTCCTCTTCACTCTTCTCCACCACTGTCTGCAGGCACACACACAGATGCGCACACACACACACACACACACACACACACACACACACACACACACACACACACACATGCGCACACATGCACGCACGCACGCGCGCGCACACACACACACACACATACACATACACACACAGAGAGCTTTTTTGTAGTCTATGAGAACACCGAGAGTTAATCAGAGAAAACTTACCCAAAGGGAAGTTTTAAACTATTATGCAAGCAGTATTGGGATTTTCTGCAGCCTATCAAGAAAGATAAAATGTGATTCCAGGGAAACGGGAACTACAACAGTTTACTCTACAAATGACAAAAGCGCATATCAGAGTCTTGGTTGCTTCCACAGACAGGTGGTAAACAGACCTTATCCTGCCTATTTCAAGACAGGCTGCTTAGATAGGCTGTTTGGATTTAAGTGATGGGAAAACATAATCCTATGAAGACTAATGTGCACAAACTATCATGGATTTAGATGCCAGTGCCTCTGCAGTACTGTGACACGTCAGGGAAAGCAAGTAATTGTTAACTTTGCCAGTTATCAATGAGCGGGGGCATGGCTGCATCTTCCTATCACTAAACTCTAAGTAACTGAATTTCGCGCTTCAAGGTTCTCCTGCCACTTTTTTTTTTCCCATCTTCTAGTTTAGTCTTCTTTAATTTTTCAGTAATGTTTCTAGTGTGACCAGTCAAACATAGTAATAGCAACTGATCCACTGTAATCATGTAAAGATTACAGATGACATCACAAGTGCGACAGACAATACCTGTTATCTTGTATTCTGATATATTTATTCACTGAAGGAACGATCGAAGTTTGACCATTTTCTAGTGATCTGGAATGTCAAATTTGTTTTTCAACAATCATTCATAAAGTTTAGCACAACCTGGCCATTCACAACTTCCTGCTTTCTGTGTTTCCCTGTCCTAACTCCTGTGCTAGTACTAGTGGCCCAAGATCCTGATCTTACCTACCTCCTGCAGCTTCCTCGTCCTCTTCAACCTCTTCCGCTGACCGTCTGACAATTTACTCTCCATAACGCTCCCTGCAAAACACCAAAACACTGCTGGTACAGACATCTCTAATGCACCTTTCTGTATGCTTAGTACAGACATCTGTAACACACCTTACTGTTAATATAGATACCTCTAATGCACTTTTATGTTCGCTTAGTACAGACATCTGTAACACCTTACTGCTAGTACTGACCTCTCTGATGCACTTTTATGTTCGCTTTGTATAGACATCTGTAATACACTTTACTGTTGGTACAGACATCTCTAATAACCTTACTATACTGTTGGTACAGACATCTCTAATACACTTTATTGTACTGTTGGTACAGATATCTCCAATACACCTTACTGTACTGTTGGTGCAGACATCTCTAACACACCTTACTATACTGTTGGTACAGACATCTCTAATGCACCTTATTATACTGTTGGTACAGACATCTCTAATACACCTTACTATACTGTTGGTACAGACATCTCTAACACACCTTACTATACTGTTGGTACAGACACCTTACTGTACTGATGGTACAGACATCTCTAACAAAACCTTACTATACTGTTGTTACAGACATCTCTAACGCACCTTACTATACTGTTGGTACAGACATCTCTAATACACCTTACTATACTGTTGGTACAGACATCTCTAATACACCTTACTATACTGTTGGTACAGACACCTTACTGTACTGATGGTACAGACATCTCTAACAAACCTTACTATACTGTTGGTACAGACATCTCTAATACACCTTACTATACTGTTGGTACAGACATCTCTAATACACTTTACTGTACTGTTGGTACAGACATCTCTAATGCACTTTACTGTACTGTTGGTACAGACATCTCTAATACACTTTACCATACTCTTGGAACAGACATCCCTAGTACACTTTACTGTACTGTTGGTACAGACATCTCTAATACACTTTACTGTATTGTACTAATGGCACTGACATCTCTAATACACTTTATTGCATTGTACTGTTGATATCAACATTTCTAATACACTTTTTTGTTGGTATAGATATCTCTAATACACTTCACTGTAATGTTAGTACAGCCATTTCTAATACACTTTACTGTCCTGTTAGTACAGACATCTCTAATACACTTTACTGTATTGTACCGTTCATACACTGTACTGTACTGTACTGTACTGTTGGTACAGACATCTCTAATACACTTTACTGTACTGAACTATTGGTACAGATTCTCTAATACACTTTACTGTATTGTACTGTTGGTACAGACATATCTAATACACTTTACTGTACTGTTTGTACTGACATCTCTAATAATACACTTTACTGTATTAAACTGTTGGTACAGACATCTCTAATACACTTTACTGTATTGTACTGTTGCTACAGACATCTCTTACCTTTCTGTACTTTTGGTAATCACACCTTTAATACACCTTACTGTGCCATTGGTATAGACATAGACATCTGTAATACATCTTACTGTACTGTTGGGACAGACATCTGTCATACACCTTACTGTCATACACCTTACTGTACTGTTGGTATAGATAGATATATAATACACCTTACTGTACTGTTGGTATGGCTATCTATAATACCCTTGCTGTACTGTTGGGTATAGATATCTGTAATAGTATACTAATACACCTTATACAGTTATTGTGCCCTACGCATCCATGATCACACTAATTGTGCCCTATGATCACACAGATTGATCACATTAACTGTCCCCTATGGACCTTTGATCATACTAAATATACCCTGTGTACCTATGATTACATCAATTGTGCCCTATGTACTCATGATCACACTAACTGTGCTATGTACCTATGATCACACTAATTGTGCCATATGTACTTACTACTCATGATCACACTTACTGTGCCCTATGCACCTATGATCACACTATCTGTGCCCCATGATCACACTAACCGTGCCCTATGTACCTATGATCACACTAACTGTGCCCTATGTACCTATGATGACACTACCTGTACCCTATGTATCTACGATCACACTAACTGTGCCCTATGTACCTATGATCACACTAACCGTTCCATATGTACCTATGATCACACTAACTGTGCCCTATGTACCTATGATCACACTAACTGTGCCCTATGTACCTATGATCACACTAACTGTGCCTTATGTATCTATGATCACACTAACTGTGCCCTATGTACCTATGATCACACTAACTGTGCCCTATGTACCTATGATGACACTAACTATGCCTTACGTACCTATGATCACACTAGCCATGACCTATGTACCTATCATCACACTACCTCTGCCCTATGTACCTATCATCACTACCTGTGCGCTATGTACCTATGGTCACACTACCTGTGCCCTATGTACCTATGGTCACAGTAACTGTGCCTTATGTACCTATGATCACACCTACTGTGCCCTATGTACCTATGATCACACTACCTGTGCCCTATGTACCTATGGGTCACAGTAACTGTGCCTTATGTACCTATGATCACACTAACTGTGCCTTATGTACCTATGATCACACCTACTGTGCCCTATGTACCTATGATCACACTAACTGTGCCCTATGTACCTATGATGACACTAACTATGCCTTACGTACCTATGATCACACTAGCCATGACCTATGTACCTATCATCACCTACCTCTGCCCTATGTACCTATCATCACTACCTGTGCGCTATGTACCTATGGTCACACTACCTGTTCCCTATGTACCTATGGTCACAGTAACTGTGCCTTATGTACCTATGGTCACACTACCTGTGCCCTATGTACCTATGATCACACCTACTGTGCCCTATGTACCTATGATCACACTGTGGCCACACTGTACCCTATGTACCTATGATCACACTAATTGTGCCCTATGCACCTATGATCACACTAACTGTGCCCTAAGTACCTATGATCAGACTAACTGTGCCCTATGTACCTATGATCACACTGTGTGGCCACACTGTACCCTATGTACCTATGATCACACTAACTGTGCCCTAAGTACCTATGATCACACTAACTGTGCCCTATGTACCTATGATCACACTCTGTTACCACACTTACTGTAACATATGTACCTATGATCACACTAATTGTGCCCTATGTACCTATGATCACACTAGCCATGCCCTATGTACCTATGATCACACTAACTGTGCCCTATGTACCTATGATCACACTACCTGTGCCCTATGTACCTATGATCACACTACCTGTGCCCTATGTACCTATGATCAAGCTAGTTGTGCCCTATGTGTACCTATGATCACACTACCTGTGCCTTTGTACCTATGATCACACTAACTGTGCCCTATGTACCTATGATCACACTAACTGTGCCCTATGTACCTATGATCACACTAACTGTGCCCTATGTACCTATGATCACACTAATTGTGCCCTATGTACCTATGATCACACTAGCCATGCCCTATGTACCTATGATCACACTAGCCATGCCCTATGTACCTATGATCACACTAGCCATGCCCTATGCCCTATGTACCTATGATCACACTAGCCATGCCCTATGTACCTATGATCACACTAGCCATGCCCTATGTACCTATGATCACACTAGCCATGCCCTATGCCCTATGTACCTATGATACAGGATAAAATACTTGATTTATGTTACTGTAATATACCATCTGCATACAAGTGTGTTCAGCTTCCCCCTGTTGGTCAGTCTGATCACAATGCCATTCATCTCTTGCCAGCTTACAGACCAAAAGTGAAAACACAACCTATCACTAAAAAGCAAGTGCAGTGTTGGACACAAGAAAGTGTTGATGAATTACTTGAAGGCTTGTTTTGAATGTACAGACTGGAATTTGTTTTGAATTCTAGTTTTGACATTAACAAAGCCACTGATGTTATCTCCAGCTACATTTCTTTCTGTGAACACATGACTGTACCTACTAAAACTATCAAAATATTTCCCAGCAACAAACCTTGGGTTACAAAATCTCTGAAAGTAACTCTAAACGAGAAAAAAATAGCTTTTCAATCAGGCAATAAAAGCAATCGTAAGGTTGTACAAAAGAAACTGCAAACAGAGATTGAAGAATCAAAGAGAGCTACAAGAGAAAAGTCGAAAACATGTTCCAGAATGGAAATATGCGAGATGCATGGAAAGGAATAAAGGTTTTATCAGGTTCAGGAAAATGCTCAAACCAAAATATCAGTAACAAAAAACACAGCAAAGAACAGAAGAAGCAATTTGCAGAAAAGCTGAATGATTTTTACTGTAGATTTGATGATAAAGATTTTAGTAAAGAATTAAAGGAAGTGAAGGAAGAACTCCAAAGCAATGTTAAAAACGATGTTGATGGAAGTGATTCTGTTGTGATTGAGGAAAATGATGTTCAGCCTTTTTCAAACGTTTAAATGTGAGAAAGGCAATGGCCCTGATAATATCTGTGGAAATTGTTGAATGTGTGTGTGCTTCTCAGCTCTCCTATGTCTATAGTCGTTTTGTTTACCTGGTCACTGAGAGAATGTATAATTCCTGTTCTATAGAAAAATGCCACTGTATGCCCTGTTCCCAAAAAACGCAACCCAAGCTGTTTAAATGATTACCGACCAGTTGCCCTCACATCTGTTGCAATGAAATGTCTTGAAAGAATTGTCCTCTGTTCTGTTTTAAAAGATACTACACAGTACCAAGACCCGTTTCAGTTCGCATACCAACAGAACAGATCAACAGATGATGCCACACTCACACTCTCCATCATGCGTTTTTCACACCTCGAAAAACCTGCCTCCTTTGTACGCATTCTCTTAATTGATTTCTCATCAGCATTCAACACCATACAACCACATCTGATGGTAAAGAAACATTAACATAAACATGTGTAACAAGCTCATTCTTTGGATAATTGATTTTCTAACACAGAGGACACAGTCTGTTCGATATCAAAGTGTTGTTTCGTCTTCCAGAATCATTTCAACTGGCGCTCCCCAGGGTACTGTTTTATCACCAGTGCTTTTTACTCTGTACACAAATGATTGTTCAGGAAGTGATTCAACTTTGTACATTAAACATTCAGAGATGACTCAGCACTTGTGGATCTTTCCAACTCTGATTCTGTTTACTTCAAGGAGGTTCAAAGATTTGTTGACTGGTGCGATCATAACTATCTTGATCTGAGTGTAACAAAAACGAAAGAAATGTTGACTGATTTTAGAAAGAATCCAAAAGCTGTACCACCGCTTTTATCAAAGGTGCTGAAGTAGAACGTGTTGAATCATACAAATATTTAGGAACTTTTATAGATAATATGCTGAATTTTAAATCCCATGTTGAGTATGTCCACAAAAAATGTCAAACCAGATTATATTGTCTTCGCAAGCTGCGATCATTTCATGTGAATACTGACATTCTTCGGACATTTTATTTATGCTTCTTGGAGTCTGTTTTAACTTTCTCATTTATATGCTGGTATGGTGGGTTGACTGTGAAGAGTAGAAATGTGCTTGAGAAAGTGGTGAACGTGGGAGGGAAAAATCGTTGGTGAAAGACAAAAAAAGTCTGAGTGAGCTGTACAGGTGCCGTGTTGTTTGTAAAGCGAAGAAGATTGCGTGTGACCAGACCCACGTTCTTGCAAATCAGTATGACTTCTTCAGTCAGGACGAAGATATCGATCGGTTTAAATGCAGAGGTGTCAGATTTAAACAAAGTTTTATTCCCCTGTCCATTGATTTATGAACCGAGGAGATGTTTAATTGAAATCCAAATTCCTTTATATGAATGTATGTCATATGTGAGAAAATGGGTAATGTGACAAAATTATTGCACCTGAAAACACCACCACTTGGTGTAATGGTAATTCAGCCCTTCCAATATCTGAAAACAACACTACTTGGTGCAAAGGTAATTCAGCTCTGTCTATACCTGAAATAACACCACTTGGTGTGCAGGTAATTCAGCTCTTTCCAACACCTGAAAATCGGTGTTCAGGTAATTCAGCTCTTCCAACACCTGAAATACCACCACTTGGTCTAATGGTAATTCAGCCCTTCCAACACTTGAAATAACACTACTTTGTGTGCAGGTTATTCACTTCTTCCAGCACCTGAAATAACACCACTTGGTGTGCAGTTAATTCAGCTCTTTCAACACCTGAAATAGCACCACTTGGTGTGCAGGTAACTCAGCTCTTCCAACACCTGAAATAACACCACTTGGTGCAAAGGTAATTCAGCCCTTCCTGCACCTGAAATAACACCACTTGATATGCAGGTAATTCAGCCCCTCCAACACCTGAAAAAAAACACCACTTGGTGTAAAGGTAATTCAGCTCTTCCAACACCTGAAATAACACCACTTGGTGTAAAAGGTAATTCAGCCCTTCCAACACCTGAAATAACACCACTTGGTGTAATGTAATTCAGCTCTTCCAACACCTGAGATAACACCATTTGATGGGCAGGTAATTCAATTCTTTCTATATCTGAAATAACACCACTTGACATGCAGGTAATTCAGCCCTTCCAACACTTAAAATGACGCCACTTGGTGTGCACATAATAAAGCCCTTCCTGCACTTGAAACATCACCACTTGGTATGCTGGTAATTCAGCGCTTGCTACACTTGCAACACCACCACTTGCTGTAAAGATAATTACGTCGTTCATACACCTGAAACGGCAGGACCTGGTGTGCCAATAAAAACAG
>JADBJO010004710.1:0-2500 GCA_016801955.1 Conus betulinus
ATTATGTGACTGGGTGAGACTAGAAGCCTGTGCTGCAACTTCTATCTCAAGTGTGGCACACCTTAACTGTCTAATTAGCACCGTCGTTGTACGAACGCCTCTGTAGCATAATCCATTGACTGACCAAGCATGGTACCATTCAGACCAAAACTGTAGATTTCTATAAGGTGCAACGGGACAGACAGACACCACTGACCCGAGTAGAACATCAGCGTCAGGATCTTTTTTACTTCAAAACGCCCATGACCTCCTCTGTAACATAACCCATCAACTCACCAAGTTTGGTGCCAATCGGATCAAAACTGTGGACGTGGCACATGATAATGTCGAGGCAGCATCGCCCCTATATGATTCCGGGGGTTTTCAATAGAGCGCCCATAAGGCTTCCGTGGCAAAAGCTATGGACTCACCAAGTTTGGTTCCATTGAGACCAAACCTTAGACTTCTATAAGGTGAACGACAGATTTTTCCACAGTAGCGACACGATCTCACGCGAGGAACGACAGATTTCCACAGTAGCGACACGATCTCATGCGAGGAGCGACAGATTTCCACAGTAGCGACACGATCTCACGCGAGGAACGACAGATTTCCACAGTAGCGACACAATTTCACGTGAAATACTGTAGTAGCGACAGTATTTCACGAGCGACACTACTAAATACAACACCGGCGTGAGTGAGCTCTCTCTCCGGAGGGCGCCATCACGTCTGTCCAACGACAGCCCCACAGGGCCGCCGATACCGGAGACTCCAACGGAACCAAAACAAGCCCACAGACGTGGAGAGGACATCGAAATTGAGGTCACCATGAGAGCAGGGCATGAAGGGCCACACAATTTAATGCTGATAAATGAGAATGAGGATGATTAAGATGATGCTACGGATTTCCATTTCGGTCTGAGACTACATGACAGGGCTGTACTCTACGCTTCCTTTCATAATATATCCCGGCGTCAGCCAGGCCCGAGAGATACAGGCACCTGCAGTGTTGGTCAGGAGATTTGAGCAACACTCTCAGAAACGCATCCATTAAGTGGATGAAGCTGGACTGTGTGGTCCCAGTCTTCCCAACTGAGTCTGCAGCAAACTCAACTGTGGGTAGGAGCCAGTCGGGGCAGAAAAACCCACTTGACTTCTGATGGGATTCGAACCCACGACCTCCCAGCCGGGAGTTCGCGACGCTAACCCACTTCGCCACAGCGGCTGGTTGCAATAATTATCTTGGCATATCCCTCCTTAGTATCGTTTGGAAAGTCTTTACACGAGTAGTATTGAAGAGGCTCCAAGTACTTGCAGAGCAAGTTTATCCTGAATCACAGTGCGGTTTCCGTGCCAACAGATTCACTATGGATATGATCTTCTCCCTTAAACAACTTCAGGAGAAATGTAGGGAGCAAAGGCAGCCACTCTTCAGTGCGTTCATAGATCTCACAAAGGCTTTCTATCTAGTCAGCAGTGATGGCCTCTTCAAGATCCTTCCCAAGATTGGATATCCACCCATACATTGCTTCTATATTTGTTAATAGACATAATTGTATATGCTCTTCGGCTTACCAAAACTCTTCATCTATGCTCCTCATCTTTGTAAAACTTTTTATTAGTTATTTCATATTCAAAGGAAGAACCATAATGTGTAATAGTATTTTGCGCATAATTTGATGTCAGAGCTGGTTTATCTGTTTTATAAAGCAACGATCGTAGTTGTTGTTCACTAAAATATCTAGTCTTTGATAAAAAAAAAAACAGAAAGGTAGTGTTGAATTGTTTTTTATTCTGAATCGGCAGCAGTATAACGATGCAGTCATATAGAAACAGGCGAAGCATATTTCGGGTCCAGGCCCAATTGATTGTGCTGCTGAATACGACACCAGCCCTGTAGAGGAGCTGGACGCTAGGGTCAGCATGGGAGCGAGACTTGATGTACATGTGACCTATGGCAGAAGGGGGAGGAGGGGGGAGGTGGAGGAGGAGGAGGAGAAGAAGAAGAAGAAGAAAAAAAGAAGAAGAAGAAGAAGAAGAAGAACAACAACAACAACACAACAACAACAACAGCAACAACAAGAAAGAGGAGGAAAAAGGAGGGGGAGAAGAAGAAAGAGAGAGAAAAAAAACACAGGTCATGGGACAGGATGTTGACTCTCCCCCAGTGATCAGCATCAATGACCATGAACTGGATGTCGTCCATGACTTCGTTTATCTGGGTTCAACTATCTCGACGCCCTCTCACTTGACGCAGAGCTCAACAGGCGCATCGGCAAGGCAGCTACCACCATGACCAGACTGACAAAGAAAGCATGGAACAACAGCAAGCTGACCGAGCACACAAAGATCCAGATCTACAGAGCGTGCGTCGTGAGCACCCTCCTGTATGGCAGCGAATCTTGGACTTTGCGTGCCCGACAAGAGCGAAAGCTCAATGCTTTCCATATGCGTAGCCTCCGACGCATTCTGAATATCACCTGGCAGGACAAGGTCCCAAACAACACTGTCCTGGAAAG
>JADBJO010004710.1:7500-17500 GCA_016801955.1 Conus betulinus
CAGAGCAGCTAGGTGTTGCAATGACTGCAAGAAATATTGAATTATAAACAAAGCTTGCATATATGTCTCAGATTGTAGAAATAGGGGGGGTGATAAGCCTTCATATCTGCAGTGGTAGATGATTCTGCCTAACTGACAGTATGTGCTTGAGTGGGTGAATGGGGAATCATAAATGCTTCTCAAAATGAAGCTTCAGCAAGCTTATAGTCTCCGAAGCGGGGAGACCATCTCCAATGGGGAGGAAGCTCACTAACATTTCTCCTGGTCAAATACCGATATTTCGAAACCTGATTGTTTCTCCTCTTAAAACCGAAAAGGCAGAGGAGTCAAATTACCACTTTCCGCGGTCACTGAGGAGAAACAATCAGGTTTCATATTTGTTTAGCCTTTTGAAAACTTAGTGTCCTATTAAATGTGTATTCCAGGGTGTATATTGTTGTCTATAATAGAACTTATTATAACGAATTTGGTAATGCAAGATTCCTGATTCTTCCTGTGGTAAAATCACGGCACCACTCCACGCTTTTGTACTTGAGGCATGGATTGGTAGTCCCATGGCTATCTTATAAATCAATACTTTGGAGTTTTGTCAGTAATTGGGGGCACTGAAGAACATCTCTTGTGCATACGTTAATTTTAATCTAGCCAGTGCAGTAGAAAGGTGCGAAAGTGTAACTGTGTCTTTAGCCCAAGTAAGCTTCCTAATAGTCTTTAATAGATTTGAACTTTTTCGAGCTTTTGTTAGAATATGTTCTATATGAAAATTCCATGACAACTTTGATGCTATTTTTTTTCCAAAGAACCTCACTATTTTTGTATATTTGATGGGTATGCCGTTGACTTGAAATAAGGCATATTAACTGGATCAGATCCAGTATTAAAGAACACCATGTGTGTTTTTTCAGTTGATGTTTTCAAACCATTTTAAGTCATGTAAGCGAAAAGGTATTTAATTCTTTTTGATATCATTTTTTAAATATAGATTTGTGATTTGACAGATGTACATTTCTAATGTCACTTTCATCCATATGCATATATTTTGTCATCTGCATATTGGGCTAGTTATATACATACATACCTATATATATATATATATATATATATATATATATATATATATATATATATATATATATATATATATATATATATATATATGTGTGTGTGTGTGTGTGTGTGTGTGTGTGTGTGTGTGTGTGTGTGTGTGTGTGTGTGTGTGTCAGTATGTATATTATTGTTATTATTATTTTTTGTGGGTAATTCGTACATCAGAATACTAAAACGCAAAGGGGCAATAGCAGACCACTGAGGAATGCCCAGTTGTAATTTTCTTCTTGTAGAATAGGAGTTCCCTGCCTTCGTTCTAATATATCTATTTTCTAGGAAGTCTTCAAGAAAATCATCAATGTTTCCTGATAATCCAATCCGTTATGAAACAAACGAGAGTACCACAATTGATCATAAGCTGTAGTGATATCAGAAAAGGTTGCTAGTAAACATTTTCTCCTGGAAATCAGATGTTTAATTTGAGTGGTAAGTTTGACCAAGTGTTCAATAGCACATATACCCTTTTTGAAAACCTACTTGGTTTGTTGGGATAAACTTTGCTGTTTTCACAAATGTAGATAAGTCTATTTGAAATAATTCTTTCATAAAGTTTACAGACATGAGAAGTTAATGAAATAGGTCTATAACTATCTACATTTTCTTTCAGTTTACCTTCCTGGTGAATCGGTAGTATTACTGATTCTTCCCATATCTGTGGCAAATGACCTGAGCTCCAGCATTTTTAAATATTTTAAGTAAAATGCTTATCCATTTGTCTGGAAAATGTTAATCATTTCGTTTCAAATGGAGTCAATCCTAACAGCTTTTATTTATTTATTTATTTATTTATTTATTGCTTTGTTTGGGAGAGAATCTATGGCATCCTTCTCCTTTCGTAATGTAATTGGGGCGTTGATGTCGCTTGTGTCTTTGTCAGATACATCATTAAAGACATGGGTAGATTATTATCATCTCTGAATTTTCTTTGGTTTTAAGACAACACATCTAACCTACTCACTTTAGCAAACTGGTCGACAAACGCTTCTGCCTTGTCTGCGGATGATGGTAACTTGTTATTATCAAGACTAATAAGATATTCTGGGACATCGATTCCATTTTTTTTTATGGTTTGTATCTCTTTGCATACCATTCTACTATCTTTATGATCGAATTTGTTTCCTTTGCAAAAACTATCCCAATAACCCTTTTGGGCTTGTTCCATAACTTTATTACTGTGTATATTTGATTTTTTCATTTCCTTAATTTTTTCATCTACCGTTTTCTTATCTTGACTTTTCTTTAATGTGCACATATTCTTTAAAAATAAACCATATGCTGTTGTTGATGTTGTTGTTGTTGTTTGTTGTTGTTGTTGTTTTCTCTCATTACCTGCCTTATCACAAGTTTTAGTCCCACCAAACATTACTAAGATGGTTTACCCCGTTTAGACCCATGATTCTTCAATTTACAAATACATAAACCAGACACTTTTTGGAAGAGAAGTACAAATCATGTCATATATTGTATCAATATCATCATCCAGAGACAAGCTTAAGTGTAGATCTTTAAGTGTATTGTAAAATTGAAACCACTCGGCATTTCTTTAATCAAATCTTGGGATTGTATCACCAGATTTTGTGTCTTCAAAATTAGGGGGATGAGGAGAAAAAGAAACACCCGAAGGTGCTGGGGAGGACCCAGAGAAGCACTGTCTTCACCTGCCTTTAGGGCAGTCCTGTACCACCCTTGGAGGCCTGCGCTGTGTTGACGATGGGTATAGGCACGCGCAGAACACTCCATTAAGATATCAAGGGACATAACTGCTCCTGAACAGAGGTAAATCAGACTACAGGATGCAACTCATAACAGCCTTAAAGTGCATCCCCGTGGGTGTATCAGCCCTATTTCATGACTGCAGAACCCACCGGCGAAAAAACACCACCCTTCAGCTGCCGAGCACACCCCACAGACCCAACCACCCCTGCCCACGGACAGATGAAGACAGTGCCACTCCAGACACAGCCAAGATTTCGCCATACGGTATTATGTGCCCTCAAGAGAGAAAATTAGGGGGATTGATTAATTGTAATGAAGACTGGTATGTGTTCACTCTCAAGAGTTTCACTGTAAGTTTCGTATGTACACGACAAAGCCATTTTATGTGAAACCAAGGTTAAATCAATAGCAGTAGGTCTATGTGTAGATACCTCAGAACACTGGTGTAAGAACCATCATTGAGTAAACATAATGTTGAGCCTACAAAATTTTCCACAAAGCTATTACTACTGACCTGTGTGCGATCTTTTTCCCAGAAAGGAGAATGAGCATTAAAATCCCATCGTACTAACCATGTACCATTATCATTCTTGATATTTTTCATCCATTCAGTATTAGATTCATCTCTACCCTTAGGTAAATATACAGAAGAACAGTTTACTTTTAAGGAGTCCGAAAACTTGATAGTTACGGCACCTAATAATATCCCATGCAATCCACTAGGCACAATTGATTGTCAGAATACTGCAGTCCAGTGTGAATATAGATACCACAGTTTACTCTATCGCCATTTCTGTCTGTGTCTACTACTGGTGGATAGTAGTACTGTTTTATGCTGGGGAGTTTGTTCTTATTGATATTAACAGACTAAAATAAGGGAACGTGGCAGTCAGATGACACTAAACATTGACGTAAGCAGTCAATATTAGAATAGAGAGAGCAGCATTTCCATTTCAGTGTTTTCATTTTGTTATAAATTTCATATTGAACAAAAAAAACTAAACAAAACAAATAAAAATATGTTGCTTTAACACAAACGGAGCTGTACGTTGACATGCTACATTCGTTCCGAACAAAACAACACACACACACACACACACACACACACACACACACACACACACACACACACACACACACACACACACACACACACTGAACTAGGACGCTGATGAATTTTAATGATGATGGTATGTGATCACTCCCAAGAGTTTCACTATAAGTTCCCCATGCACACGACAAGTGCATTTTAGGTGAAACCAAAGTTAAATCAATAGCAGTAGGTCTATATGTAGATACATCAGGAACTTTGGTGTAAGAACCATCATTGAGTGAACATAAGGTTGAATTGTGTGAATTTTAATGCCCATTCTCTCCTTTCTGGAAAGAAAAAAACCGTGCACACAGGTCAGTAGTAATACGTTTGTGGAACATGTTGCAGACTCAATTTGGTCAGTTGGTCCAGGGCTGCTTATTCGTCCAGGCGAGCCTGGGTTATTCAGAGCTAACCCCCACATCTGGAGGCCGTTTCGCCATCCGCCACCTTCGATCCGCTGGATTGGGGATGGTCTCCCCACCACTGAATCACTGGTAGTCTGGCCCCAGACTGTTCCCTGTGGATTGCCTGTTCCGGGGTTGCGGCAGGACGGGCTGGGCTGTGGCTGTGGACAGGGTGCTCGGAATGTGTGGCGTTGGTGCAATGCCACTTAGGCAGGACAGAAGAAGGGACAGGAAAAAAGAAAACAAAAAGTAAGTACATCAATGTCAGAGGGTCAGGAGATAAGGGCCAAAACACTTGCTTGAAGGGGGCTTCTCTTCTGAGGACTCTCTGCTGCCACGCTCTCCGCGAGTTTTTTTTCTACTCGGCAGAAGTAACGACAAAACTCCAAGATCTAACCAGCAGGCTAGAAGACCGAGCCAGTGCATATGCAATGAATATAAGCGCAAAAAAAAGTGATTGTGAACGATAGCGGTGAAACCAGACCTCAAACATTACAATGAGCAAGCCAAAAGCTGGAAAAGTGGAAGCGTTCAAATACCTTGGCTCGACACTCGCGAGAGACGGTGAGTGTTCAACAGAAGTTAAGGTCTAGCTCTCTCCACATCACCTATGGCAAAGCTCACGAAGCTGTGGAGAAGCAATAAAATCAGCTTTGCTACAAAACTCAAGCTATACAAAGCGCTCGTCTTCCAATCTTCCTGCATGGGTATGAGAGCTGGACCTTGACGGCAGAGTAGGAGAGAAGGATGAAATAAAGGCATACAGAAGACTGCTGCACATCTCATGGACAGAGCACAGAACCCACGACTCTATCTGAAAGCAGGTGGCCACACTGGCAGGACTACAGGAACCCCTCCACTATAGGAGGAGAAAGTTGATGTGGTTTGGCCATGTGGCATGACACGACTCGCTGGCAAAGACAATCCTGCAAGTCACGCTTGAAGGAGAAAGGCGCAGAGCAGAGAGAGAGAGAGAGAGAGAGAGAGAGAGAGAGAGAGAGAGAGAGAGAGAGAGAGAGAGAGAGAGAGAGAGAGAGATGGTTGGAGAACGTGATAGAGTGGATAAACCTCAGGCTGCCAGAACTCCTGCGATAAGCAGAGGACAGGCTGCGATGGAGAAGAAGATTGACGGAATCGCCCTTCATGTTCCCACATTCGACACACTCAGTGATGGGGATAATAATAAGAAGAAGAAACTGTTGTTTATCTTTGCTGAAGAAGACATAAGAAGTCGAAACGCGTCGTGTTTTGTCTTGTGATCTATTTGTTCTTGTAGTGTGACGGAAATTATTCTAATACTTTTTTTTCAGATTTGTTAACAAACTTGAAACAGGTAATGGGTTAGAATGTATCTTAAAATGGCAAGGTAGAAATGTGAACGACACAGAAACTGTGGCAGTAGCTAGTGATCACATTCCATAAGGTATAATAATGACTCTAGGAAAACCCCAAGCTAAAACGCTGGACACTGCTACACAGTTTGAAGAACACACAGATTAATACAAGACACGTACAGACACGTGATAACGAGACACTCAATGCCCCCCCCCCCCCCCCCCCTCTCTCTCTCTCTCTCTCTCTCTCTCTCTCTCTCTCTCTCTCTCTCTCTCTCTCTCTCTCTCTCTTCATGTATGCAAGTGTCCATGATTTTGCTTCTTTGTGAAGAGAGTGTGTGTGTGTGTATGTGTGTGTGTGTGTGTGTGTGTGTGTGTGTGTCTGTGTTGCATACAGACTGCCTAGGTCAGGTAACTATATACTGCTCAAGACAATTTTAAGAGCCAGTTTGAAAACATCCACACACAATTCAACTGAATAAACAAAACTAAACAAAATACTTCTTCAAACAATTTAATTGAAAATTCATCTATGGAATGATACAATGACATCAGAAATAAACGAATAACAGCTGCTCAAAAACAACTTCATGGGCTTTATTGATGAACACCTTCATTTCAGAAATCAGAACGGTGAAATCAAATGGCAATCAATGTCAATACTCAATATAGCCGCCATTAGCGCAGATACAAGCTAGATATCTCTGTCTCATAGAGTCCACAAGCTTCCTGAGAGTCAGCTGGGGGATGCTGTTCCACTCCTGCTGCAAGAAGTCAAAGAGCTGGCCCAGGTTCACTGCTGGAGGGTGGTTCTTGTGAAGCAAGCGCCCCCAGGACGTTCCAGGCAGTCTTGCTCAGAGGTTAACTTCTCTCAGACGGTTCCGAACAGTTAGGTCAGAAATGTTGACATTTGCTGTAGCACGTAGTTGTCGCCTGAGGTTGTTTGCAGTGGCAGTTCTTTGTCTCAGCACTGTCAGAACCAGCAGTCTGTCCTGCTGTCTGGTGGTGGACCTAGGCCAGCCAGACTGTCTACGTTTCAGCAGTACTACCAGTGGCGTTGAAGTGGTCACAAAGTCTTTGGATGACAACATGATGCATTTGAAGGCGACGACCCATTTTTCTGATGCCTACACCTTCTTGAAGCCAAGCACACAGCCTTTCCCCGGTCAGTGTCATTTTAATCTCCACATTGGTGGCATGGTTAACCCACCTACCCACCCCCAGCGGCTTTTTTATATCCACTGGTCAGCAAAACTGATTGCCATGTATTCAGTAAAGGCACGACTTGCACGTGCAATGCGGTTTGCAGTCAGACCAGCTCTGCTGCCTCAGCTATGCGCTCGCAAACCGCGACCATGTTTTTGTGATTTCGGTGTTTCTTTTGTGAACTCGTTCAACCCGCTAGACTCAGATTCAACAGAACACGTGCCAAAACCAGTTTTGCATTGAAGCAGTTGTCACCCTTTCAGTGCAAAAAATGGACAAAAGCTTTGAATTCAATACACTTATCTAAACATATGAAAAATGCAGGTGGCTCTTAAATTGTTTTGAGCAGTTATATTTACTACCTGGTGGTTAGGAAGATTTTCAAGCCGGAAATTTCGTCTCTCTAAATTTTGTTAGAATACATAACCATCAGTTGCACAGCTGATGTGTATCACCATTCCACTACGGGTTCTGTGTTAATACGATGTTGAAATACAGGACAGTGATTCTAATTATGAATAAGAAGGGGGAAATTGCCGATATGACTCCACGCTACATAGGCATGAAGGCAAATAGCAAGTGGGACAAACGAGGAAGGACAGATGTTTACAAATGCAATTCAAACCCACCACCTTCTCTTGAGTACGTTCAATATGAAGGTGCTGATGAAACATATTGCATGTCAGGATAAAGGTAGTAGAATAACAGTAATAAAGAGAGCAGTAGAAAAGCTAGGTCGCACACTGGTATGCTCATTTATCCAGTCAGACCAGCCTTGTGATCGATACAAACCCTCGTAAAACACACATTGACAGGCTTTCAATCAACACAGTGCTAAAATGATTGTGTTCCCATCTGCTTGACTTTATAAGCCTGGCACATGTATCGTTTGGCTTCCTGCCTGATTTTCCTACCACTCAACACGTAAATATAAAAATTGACCGCAGTGTTGGATACCGCCAGCAAAATACACACAGTTTCTGCCAGCGCTAGCTTCTGATTCAGACTTTCATCCTGGATTTCACCCGCGTAGAACCCCACCATTTCTAAGTAAACAGACAACCCGCGGAAGCGTAGAGTGAGCAGGAGGAAGGCTGCAGAGGTCATAATCAGAGTGACTATCATGGAAGAAGCTTGTACTGATCGTGAAGCTGTTTGGAGTTTGTCTCTCTGCGTCATTCTGCGAGATAGTTGAACAGACTGTGCGACTCTGTAGACCAACACAGAGTTGGCCATGATTAGAAAGACGAAAGGAATTGCTGAAGACAATAGAAGATCCAGATATCTGTATATGTCTGCAGTCTCTTGATCAGCACTCACACACACTTCGTAATCATCTCCTACTACAAGCACCACGCGGTAACTGATTAATACGTATGAATAGATGACACAAGAGACAGCTGGTAGAGCGACAGTGAAGATCTTCCCTCTTTTCACAGTGCAGAGAACTGCAACGCGGTGAGGCAGAAGCACCGACGTCAGCCGCTGCCCTGTCATCGCCATCAGGAACCACGCCGACGTCATGCCGGATGTAAAACACAGGAAGTAGATGGTCTTGCAGGAGAGGTCGTGGAAATAGGCCACTGGGACGTTGAAGGCCCTTTCTGGCCAGTAAAATAACACAAAGAAGCAGAGCAGGATAGAATCGGACACAGCCAGAGCGGTGAAGTATACATACAGACATCCAGTGGACTCTGAGCTGCGCATTCCTCGCATCACCATCACGGTCATCAAGTTACCATAGCAACCCGACAACAACAAAACAGGGGGGACAAACTGCCAAAGTGTGTGCGTCACCTGATTTTGAAGATAAGCGGAGGCAAAGTTTCTTCTGGTGTGAAGGTTTTGTTGATGATGTGTTGTTAAGCAAGCTGTCGTTCCACATCATCGATACCGTAGTCCCCTGCCAGAACATTGTCAATGGTTTATTTTGTTGCCGGGAATTATTTGGGGTTCGTTTTCTGCCCTTGAGCCGATGGGTAGATAAAAAAAGAAAACAGTCATATACATTCGGTGAATACCAATAAGAAAATCTGAAAGAGAATTCAGCTTATTCCAAACATTCGACCTCAATATTCAAACTTTTCAGATGCAGGGTTTTGATAAAACAGGTTGAAAGAGAAACAGATAAAAGCACACACAAAAATAAGCAAACAAAACAAAAGAAACAAGGAAAGCATTAAAGAAAACACATTTTCGGGTTTTCGCATTAAAAACAGAGTTTCGGGTTTTCAACAGTGCTATAAAAATCTCTCTCTCTCTCTCTCTCTCTCTCTCTCTCTCTCTCTCTCTCTCTCTCTCTCTCTCTCTCTCTCTCTCTCAGCAGTCTATGTCCACTATGCGAAAAGGCAGATGACGAAATGCACTTCTGGTTTTCCTGCCCTGCTCTCAATGATTTATGGCAGGTATATATTCCATTCAAACTCTATGGAAATTCATGTCAGTTTCGTGTGACTCTACTAGTGACGGATGAACATCAGTATATTCTAAGGAATTTGTGCATGTTTGTGGTGGTGTTTTGTTTTGTTTGTTCGTTTGTTATTAAAGAGCCTTTAACAGGTGAGCTGATGTGATCAGGTGTTATATGTATTGGGACGCCGATGTTACATTATCACTGCTATTCTTGTATATAATTAATATCTGAATCAGTAGATTGTACTTTATGCACATGTTCAGCAGACAGTACTGTGTGCGTGTGTGTACTATATGGTTGTTGTTATACCAGCTATAATGTGGGTTGTGTGTGTGTGTGTGTGTGTGTGTGTGTGTGTGTGCGTGCGTGCGTGCGTGCGTGCGTGCGTGCGCGTGCGTGCATGCGTGCGTGCGTGCGCGTTGTGTGTGTTTGTGTGTGTGTGTGTGTGTGTGTGTGTGTGTGTGTGTGATTTTAATGTAATCCCCCTTAAGAAGTGGTTGTGGCCTATCCTGAATATATTTCATTTCAATTTTATTATACTCTCTCTCTCTCTCTCTCTCTCTCTCTCTCTCTCTCTCTCTCTCTCTCTCTCTCTCTCTCTCTCTCTCTGGACTAGAGACTAGAGAAGAGAGTATTCAGCCGAACAATGTGAAGAAAAAATTGTCTGGGTTGATGAATATGCTGGTATATTAAAAAATGAACTTGAATGTGGTGAATTTCTAGA
>JADBJO010004710.1:22500-37500 GCA_016801955.1 Conus betulinus
CGCAAGGAGGGGATAGTGAAAAAAAAAAAGGGGGGGGGGGGGGGGGGGGGTTAGGTGGAGACACATTGTGCTGAAGGATAGATGAGGAGGGGTGGAAGAGCAAAGAGAATGATGCTCTGACACTTACAAAAAAATGGAGGGAAAAAGACACCCAACACTATAGGACCATAAGCAATACTGGCTGACAATCAAAGCTCTCTCTCTCTCTCTCTCTCTCTCTCTCTCTCTCTCTCTCTCTCTCTCTCCATGCGTGCATATGAGCGCGCACATCTCTTTCTCTCTCCTTCACACTCCCCTGTGTGTGTGTGTGTGTGTGTGTGTGTGTGGGGGGGGGGGGGGGGGGGGGGTCTCACTATTTCGACTCCGTGTTTGTGGCCTGAAAAAATGCATTCAGTGGTTTCGAAATGACCAAACAGATATTAACTGCCCATCATGTGGAAATGGATTCGAAAATTAAACTCATGATTTATGTTACTGTACCACTTATGATGATAACCGTATAAGATGTGCCATACTGGAATCCTTCCCCAACATTCCCGATTAGAACAAAGTTATAAAAATCCTTTCCAGTAGTAATGAAACTGTTATTAAATCTGTCGATGAATTTATAGCAAGGCAATGAAGATAAGAAAGAGTAAACTAGAATTAATGTGCGATAACATTTAACTTTAAAAAAAGTAACTATTCAAGATAATCCTGTATCAATGTGTGTGTGTGCGCACGCGCGTGTGTGTGTGTGTGTGTGTGTGTGTGTGTAAACCTAAACCAGTGACTTTTTTCTTCTCTGTTCTTTTCCACATAAACATTTTCTTTTTTTCTGATTTTTTTTTTTCCTTTCCCCAGCTCGTATCCATAACTTTTAACCATTTAATGAAGTCGTTTGCCTTAAGAAAGGAGCCTCAAATTACTACTGCTCGACATGGATGTCATGCGAATATCGCCGTTCTTTGTATGCTCGGTGCTCTCTCTCTCTCTCTCTCTCTCTCTCTCTCTCTCTCTCTCTCTCTCTCAATAGGGAGTGTAATCCTGTAATCCTGGATTGAACAACAGTTCACTGCCTTCTTTCAGATTTATTCTAAGTCTTCTGTCTCTGCACACATTTTCACTGTCCGTTCTGCATCATCATTATCGTCGTCTGCTTGTCGTCGTTGTCGTTGTTTCTGTTCTTCTTGTGGTTAATATTAGTGTTTTCTGTTTACCCCTTGGTCAACCCCCTCAGACTTCTGGATAAATGCCTAAGCGAAACTACGGAATTTCTGTACGTGGCCATTGATTCTAAAGTGAGAGTGAGTGAAGCAATACATTCTGAGTCGGAGAGAAATGGGCTCCGCCAAATTGAAGACACACCGCGTAACAGAAACAAAGTAAGAAAATCTGGCTTTTTATGACCCCCCCCTCCCTCCCCGCTCTCCATATCTGCCCTCCTGCTGTTGAGAACGTCCTTGTCTGGAACATTCCTTCGTTTGTCTTTATAAGATTTATCTGCTGACTCACACTCCCCTTTGATGGAGCTCTTTCCGGACGACTTCCGAAATAGGTCGTAACAAGATGGCCATTACACCAGCCGATTTATGATGTCACAGATAATAGCAAACATGGTCTGGAGCTTTCGCTTGGCCCCATCTTTTCATGATTATCTTTGCTGTATAATTCCCAACAGAAAAGTCGATGTGTGTTGTCACTGTGTTTGGATCTTTGGTTCCTTGTTAGCACTGTATGGCCTGGATTTTTATGCAGCCCAGACCACATTTCCAAGTCGGAATGCTTCACGTTCACATAGTCTTGGAAAGAACCAACTGATGATCTCTGACAAAGTCTAGCGGCATCGCCACAGTAGGCATCCACACCGACCATGGCATCACAGCTGCACCCCCACCCAACCCTCTCCCCCTCTCTCTCTCTCTCTCTCTCTCTCTCTCTCCTCTCTCTCTCTCTCTCTCTCTCTCTCTCTCTCTCTCGTCTACCTTGTTAATCTGTTAGGAGCTGAGTTAACATTCTCCAGACTGGTCATTAGCACTGTGTGATGTGAGAGCGTATATGTGTGCTACCTGGATGTTGAAGGGTTTCGCTCGCAGGCAGATGGTCATGATCGTGCTGGACACAAGTAAAAACGCACGCATGCGTGAAAAATCGCGCGCATCTGTGTGTGCGTGCGTGCGTGTGTGTGTGTGTGTGTGTGTGTGTGTGTGTGTGTGTGTGTGTGTGCATGATGAATCGAAATGATACACATTGTCACTGCATGTAAGTTTCAATCCACATATATTTGTGACAAAATGACATCGTTCAACAATTGAACGGGCCATGGCGGAAAATTCGCTCACTGCTACGGCTTGAAAAATAAAAGAAAAAAAAACTCAAAATCCTCACAGATAAATCCAATAAGGCGACGACTGAAATATTATTAGAGATCCCCTCGGAAAACGCCAACGGAAAGTGAGCAATGGATGAGAAACAATCTCATGGAGATATGTGACATCAAAAAACTGCTTAAAACCGTGATGGGGAGAAATACAATATTATACAACAGAGTGTCAGTCCGTCAAGAAATACTCATGAAGAACCGAATTGAAATTTGGGTGGAACAATAGCATACCGATGTGGAGGAACATCTAGACAACAACAACAATATGAAATATGTCAAGATCGTAAAAGGTGTAATAAAGTCAGCACCACACAGAACAAAGACAGCATTTGTCTCACACAGGTTGAGGAATTATCAAAAAAAAATCGACTGCTCTGAACTCTACATGAAACAGACCAGAAGAAATTCAAGTAGGCTAGCAGAAACCGGTGCATCAAATCAGGATGACTTTCCAATACTCCCGGAAGAATTCTTAGCAGCATTATAGTTCTGAATAATGTGAAATTTGCAGCCATCGACAACATCCATGCAAAACTCTCGGAAGACAGTGGCGAGGCAGTAACATGATCTATCTGCTTGTTATTCGCGACCAATGCGGCACACTCGCAAGTGGCCCACGTCATGGTCGTAACTGCCAATGTAAAAAAAGAAAGTTTCCAGCGCTGCCAGAACTATTGCACTGTCACTTTGATCAACCGTGCCCGCAAACCCATCTTCCAAACCACTCTGAGGTCACGACCCAAGCAGACACCGATATGACTGCAGAACAGGCTGAATTATGTAAAGGCGGATAAGCCACCAAACAAAATGTCAACATGTGCAACATTTTGCCAAGATACAAAATGCCCTGAAGAATAGTGAAGATGCTATGCCATCCAAGTAGACATCATGAAGGCATTCAACAGAATCCTGTAAGAGGCGATATGGGCTACAATAAAGAAATTGTATGTCCAGGAACGCTGACCAGTACTATCCAGCAACTGTACTCCAAAGCGATAAACTCTGTGCTTATGCAGGATAGTACTAGAATGTGGATCCATGCCTCAGTTCGGGTTCGTTATAGGCACCTTCTATCTCCCACACGTATTATGATATTACTGAACGTATTATTAGTAAACAAGTGGGGTAGTTTTTGCTCCCGTAAGGAAACCTAACACAGAATAACTTTTATTCAAGACTGGCACAGCCTTTTAAACTTGAATGAAGTCAGACAAATACAAAGACGAACAATCTAATAGGGGGGGGGGGGGGGGGGGGGGGGGGGGGGGGGGGAACACGCGTAGGCCAACAACTAAATTGTCTTCATAGTAATGACTTGGCAAAACTTTGAACTTATAGAGGGGGGAGGCAGGAGGTTGAAGATGTAAAAACTTGGAACATGAAATTAAGAAAAATATATTACAGATATGAAAAACTCTTCACTGGCTGCATAAGGGAACCATCGCTATCCCTCTTAAAGGCAGATATATTTGTATTGCCTGCTCCGAGGCCTTTCGTCCACTGGGTCGGAACTCATCAGGGAGACACGACTGGCTGTATCTGCGCTCCTGTCAAATAGAGACACACCACAGTCCATAAGACCGTGGTGTTCTCACCACCAAGGGTGCAAAAAAAATTGCAATAGCACCCCCAAAGCAGCCAGTGAAGAGTAGTAAAGGAAACCAAACGAAAGTGTGGGGAGGAAAAAAGTTGCTGAAAAACTACAGATATTATGCAAATAGTATAAAATGTAGGGGGCAATCTTTGAGCCTACGCTAGAGGATCCACCTAAGGATGCAAGGGAGATCAAAAGACAAACACAAAGACAGGCAGCAGAAACAAAAACACAAATAACCTCGATTTAATCAAAACGAAGTATCTGATGTGTAAGTACTTCTGGCTGGAGATCTAAATAGAAGAATTTCTAACATTTGTCAAGAATTTCCAATAGAAAAATGTACTTTCAGTTTACACAATGGAACCCCTGTTAAGAGATGTTCTGAGGACAATGCATTGAACAGGTATGGCAAGCTGTTATTAAACACGTGTACCGCGTTAGATCTATGCATTTTAAATGGTGTGTGTGTGACGGTGACCGTCAAGGTTGTTTCACATATATTTCAGAGACAGGGAACAGTGTGAATGATTATTTCATAGCTTCCTATGATATGTTTACTGTTATTAATCTATCATGCAAACATCTGTGTGAATGAGCGTATTGAGTCTGACCATCTACCTCTAGTGTTCAATATTAACTTACTCCCTGAAGTAAGAAATGGAAAAGGCGGTAAAGTGCACCACACAGCTTCTTGATGTGTATAATGGCAAGATGAATATGCATATATTTTTCATAATCTATTAAATAGTCAGCATGCATTACTAATGCTGGAGGAAGCTGTCAACTTGATCGATAATGATGTTAACACCGCTTTAAATTAATTTAACGCTTGCATAAAAGAACAGGCAGAATGCATGAGGAAACAAATAAGATTAAATAATATTCAGAAGGATGAGTGGTTTGATCATGAATGTCATAGAACCAAAAAGACGTGAAGCAACTCCTTAGAATATCTAGAAGGACGTTAGACGATAAAGACAGAGATGTTTATTGTAAAGCTCGAAGAGAGTGTAAGAATCTTTTAAAGAGGAAAGAGAACGAGTATAATTCTACTTTATTATGCAGTTCAGTTAACTCAGTCAAAAATCAGCAAGAGTTCTGGAAGCATTTGCGCAAAATATCAATTAGACATAGTAATACTTGAAACAATATTTCTGTAAACGATTGGTATCAGCAATTTAAAGAACTTTTCGAAGAAGATATTGAAGAAGACTTAGAAAAAATAGATGAAGAAGGTACTTTTCTCGATATCAGTAGCGATGCAAGTTTCCTCGATTGCCCGATCTCTAGAATAAAGTAATCTCTGCAATTAAAAAACTCAAGAACAGAAAAGCTGCAGGCCCTGGTGGTGTAGTTGGAGAATTATATAAAAATGCTGGAAACGCCGTAATTGATTTCTTCGTCAGATTTTAAATGCACTTTTTGACAAAGGGTATTTCCTGATAATTGGACAGAATCAGTTATACTGCCTTTATTCAAGAAAGGTGAAGTCAATGATCCAAAACAATTATAGAGGCATATCACTTTGTGATATAAGTAGTAAGTTACATAGCTCTATAATTAACTGTAGATTGCAAGAATGGGTTGAACATAATAACAGTACAGGTGAGTGGGCAAGCGGGTTTTAAGAAAGGTTATTCACTATCGATCAAATGTTTACACTTTTGGCAATTATACAGAAACAGTTTTCTTGGAATCGCAAATTTGTACGTAGCCTTTATTGACTTCGAAAATGCATTCGATTCAGTGTCTAGAAAATTGCTTTGGCCAATACTTCAAAAGAATGGGATAAAGGGTAAGATGCATCGTTGTATGAAGAGCATGTATGATTGTGTGAAAGCAAATGTCAGGTGTGGTGGAAATTTTACAAATTACACAGTTTACAAAAGGTGTAAAGCAAGGAGATGCGTGTAACCCTGTTTTGTTTTCCTTACTTATTAACGAATTGGCACAAGAAATAATAGAGAAAGGAAGGCATGTAGCAACACTGTCTCCAGATGTAGCTGAATTATTTATTTTGCTTTTGGCAGATGATATAGCTTTGTTGTCAGAAACCCCATTGGGCCTTCAGACCCAGTTGAACAATTTATGTAATGCAGCATCAAGACTTCAACTTAAGGTAAATATGAAAAAAGAGCAAAATCGTTGTATTTAGAAAAGGGGGGTTCCTTGCAGCAAGAGGGAGATGGTCTTTTAACGGGGACCAAATGGTTGTTGTTAATTGTTATAAATATCTTGGTATTTATTTTTCAACCCGGCTTAGTTTTGTGGCTGCTTGTACAGATCTTGCAAGCAGGGCAAGAAACGCTCTTCTATGCGTTCTGCAAAGATTGTACGTACTTAGAATAATTCACTTTAAGGTATTGTTAAAGATATTTGATACTCAGGTGCAACCCATTGTTCTCTATGGTGCTGAATTGTGGGGACTGGATGCTGCTGCTGTCCATATTGAAAAGGTTCATTTCTATGCTCTAAAAAGGTTTTAGGTGTCCACGTAAAAACACCTAATGATTTAGTTTATGGAGATACTGGACGTCGTCCTATTTATATAAATGCACGTGTGCAGTGTATCAGATATTGGCTAAGATATCACGGATGAATGATAATAGGTTACCATTGAAGGCTTACAAAATGTTATTCTGGTTAGATTCACGTGGTAAATCCACGTGGGCGTCAGGTGTTCGTAGGATATTATTTCTAAATGGTTTTGGATTTGTATGGCTGAACCAAGGTGTGGAAAATGTGAAATATTTTTTGCAAGTATTTCGTCAAAGACTCATTGATAACAGATGGCAAAACTGGCATGAACATATTCAGGAAAGTGTTAGGTTTTCATGGTACAGAACCTTAAAAGTCGTTTAATAATTGTGAAATGTATCTTTCACTCGATATTGACAGACATATTAAGAATTATATGACAAAGTTCAGATTTGGGGTTTCAGATTTAGCAGTGCATCGTAAAAGGTATAATGGAGTTCAGGATGACAGTTGTATTTGCCCACTATGTCAAAAGGTAAACGATGACGAACTACACTTTTTGTTCCTCTGCCCTGCTCTCAGTGATCTACGGCAGGAATTTATTCCATCTAAATATTGTGTAAACCCATGTCAATTCCGTATGAGTCTACTAATGACGAACAGAAATAAAAGAATTGTGAGGATTTTGTGCATACATTTGTATAGAGCCTTTAAGATGCGATCTCTTGTGCTCAGCTAATAAATGAATCGATATGTCGATGTTATATGAATTTGCCATCCAAGTCAAAGTTAGTATCTGAGTCAGTAAATTGTTCTTCGTGCACTTGTACGACAGATTGTACTCAACGCGTTTATGTTTTTTGTATCATTTTTATGCATTATTCTGTTGCTGTTGTTGTAATCACCATGTAAGGTACTGAAAGTAATCCCCCTTCAGAAGGGGCTGTGGCCTATCTGAATAAATTTCATTTCATTTCATTTCTCTCTCATGGACATTAGCAGCCATGCATCAGCACCTGCAGGTCATAAATCACCTGAGGAGGAAAGCTAGCTCTGACAGCCTGCATCTCCCAGATGACGAGACAGACAGGGCAATGTATGGAGAGAGAGAGAGAGAGAGAGAGAGAGAGAGAGAGAGAGAGAGAGAGGTGCAGTGTGTGTGTGTGTGGTGTTTGTGTGTGTGTGTGTGTGTGTGTGTGTGTGTGTGTGTGTGTGTGTGCGTGCGTGCGTGCGTGCGGGCGGGCAGGCGGGCGGGGCGGGCGCGCGCGCGCGCGCGTGTGTGTGTGTGTGTGTGTGTGTGTGTGTGTGTGTGTGTGTGTGTGTGTGTGTGTGTGTGTGTGTGTGTGTGTGTGCGCGCGCGCGCGTGCGCGAACGTGTATGCTTAGTTATACTTTTTGTTGCCGGTGTGGGAGTGCGCCTCTGCAACTGGTACCAAAGAGTGATGCCCAGGTTTACTACGGCGTCTAGTTGTCTCTGTAAATCATTCAGAAGAGCCCGTCAGTTATGTAAAACGGTTTTGAGATATAGATCCTTGGATTGAGAAACAAATTACTAAGGTGTACTTCATTAAGTATGATTATATTCTTCGCCGCTTGGACATCTACACTATGAATGGGGGTGGGGATTGGAGGGAGGGGGTGGGTTTTATTTGCTAAGGTGACATTTCTTTACTAAAGCATGATTAAGAAGCAAGTAAAGAGACTGATGACGATATAATAGCTGTTGATTGGTAGTCCGTTGCCTGCCTCTTTCGAAAAACTCTAGGGGGGTTAGGCCACATCCGGTTCATGACTCCGGACCTCTTTTGAACCATCATGTCTCTTTTGGCTTTTCCTTTGGCCTTTGACCACCATTCAGTTTTGGTCACCCCCAGTCCTTGTCTGTTGGTCTGTGTGTGTCCTGTTATTTCTCTGATCTTGAGACTTTCTTTTGCAGAATCCATTGCCTCTTGAACTTGCCATGTTTTGCCCTGTCTTCAGCTAGGGCTTGACTGCTTCTACCACCTTGTCTCCTGAGTCCTCCAGCATGCTTTGAAGTCTGATCTTCCCTGCTTTGTATTCCTCCAGGATGGATTTCAGTGGCAGTATCAGCTTTGCTTGGCGACAGTACAGCGCTATGTCAGTCAGACAGGGTGGGACACCAAGCCATTTCCTTGTGAACTTGTTGATTTTGGCTTCCATTGCCTCCACTATGCTGGTGCAGATGTCGTATATCATCAGAGGCCATAGGAGCTTTGGTATCAGCATGAACTGCAGACACCAGACCTTGTATTTGCCAGGGAGCCCCCACACTGGTCAATGGTCTCCAAGCCTTCTTTCGACATCTGTTTGGTTTCTTTTGCTCTTTGTGTGTCTTTGGGGTATCATCATACCATCTTAGAAGGCTCGTGACTCGCTCTTCTGCGACTGTTAGAATGGCCTTGTTGGCAACACTGAAGACCACAGATTCGGCCACCTTTCCTGTCCTCTGTGAGAGACTCCGTGATTTCTTAGGCTTGAACTTCATTCTGGATGAGGCGTCGATGTCGTCCAGCCTCTCCAGCACATGACGTGTCTCGTCTTCTCTGGATGAAATCACTGTAGTGTCATCCATGAAGGCCTTGAGAGGTGGCATCTTGTATCCGTCGCCAAGGTCTGTTTGTCTTGCGTTGCTTGTTGCTGCTTTCAAGATGACCTCCATTGCCAACACGAACAGTATTGGGGAAATTGCACAGCCCATTGCAATGCCCACTTCAAGTTGATCCAATCTTTTGTGTACTCCATGGTAGAGAACCGCATTGAGAAGCCATTGAAGTACTTCTTGAGCATGTCACGGATGTTCTTTGGCACATGGGCCAACTGTATCAACTCATGGGGGTACAGATCAATATGCGTTTGCCAGATCAAGCCACACTACGTCCAGGTCTCTCTTTTCTGTTTTTGCTCTTTGGATAGCGTCCCAGATCATTGTGTCGTGTTCTACACAGCCAGCCACGCCTAGGATGCCACCTTTCTGGACTGGCACATCCAAGTACTTGTTTTCCATGAGGTACTTGGCCAGTCTTGCTGCCATGACAGAGAAGACGATGTTCCCTTCGACGTTCAGTAG
Organism: Conus betulinus; assembly: GCA_016801955.1. Classification (NCBI taxonomy): domain Eukaryota; kingdom Metazoa; phylum Mollusca; class Gastropoda; order Neogastropoda; family Conidae; genus Conus; species Conus betulinus. Next base: position 32,025 of record JADBJO010004710.1, read on the forward strand.
TGACATTGGCCTGAACTGGCTGATGTCACTTGAGTTTTTCTTTGAAGATGTACACACCATCTCCCGTCATCCACTGGCCGTTGATCTTCTGGTTTCTCCAAGCTGATCGCAGCAGCCTGTGGAGCCACTCCAGCACCTTGGGACATTTCTTGTACAGCTGGTAAGCTATTCCGTTTGGCCCTGGTGATGATTTGGCTCTGGCTGTCGACCACCTTCTTGATTTCCGCCAACGTTGGTGGCTTGTCATTGAACTGTTCCTCAAGGTTGTTTGGCCACATCAGAACTTGAATGTCGAGTGGTGTTCTGCTCTGTGAGTCAGAGTATGTTTTCCTCAGATGCTGGTCAAGAACTCCTTTGTCCACACTTAGGATCCCAGATTTTCGGCTGCTCAAACAGTGTTATGACAAACTGGAAGGGGTCTCTGAAGAAGCGCTCTTGGGTCTTCTTCGTTTCGCTCTTCCTCTTCCTCGCAGATTCCACTTTGCTGAGGGCGCTATGTTTGATTTCAGGTTTTTTCAAGGTTTTTGCCAAGCCTTGTTTTTCAGCTGGCAGTGCGGTCTTCATCTGCTTCTTGAGGTTTTTTCTTTTGGACCCTGATCTTGTCCATCTCTTCTTGGCGTCTGGATTTCTTTGGTGTGTTTTCTTTGGGTAGTTTTGCTCCATAGGTATCTACATGTGGCATACACAGTGTCCCCATATGTGGCTAGTTTGTGTGTTCCAGGGTGCTTTTCCCTATCAGTGCATCGACAAAAAAGACAGTCAAATCTTCTTTCACAAGTAGTATTTCTCCGAAACGTTATCTATGAATCTTCTTCGAAAACCTCACCTAAAGCGAATGAAAAGTGTTCTAATCCTGAAATGTTTGTTTTTATCTAGTTCAGATATGGCGCTAGAGATAGAGAGGTTAATTGTGTATAGAAAGGACATCGTTCACTTGAATGGATGCTTCTTGACCATTTTCTCATTATATGACCCACAAGTCTCTCCTTAAAATCGGCGTTTTTTTTCCCCCTTCTGTCCACCATTCCTTAATTTTCCCAAACTTCTTCAAAGTCATACTCATGTTGTATTAAAAAAAAATGACGCCCATTTTTTTTTTTTTTTTTTTTTCTATTTTGCTCATTGATATAAAAGCATTTGTACGTTTTAAATGACAACGAGTGGGGAGACATTTTTATTACGTGTAACCAGTAATTAATACACTTTACGGATACGTTAACATTTAATTTGTAATGACCTGTTTCACTGCAGACGATCAGATTATGTGTTTCAATGGGAACGTTTAAAAAAAGAGTTTTAATGCAAACAAGCAAAGTGTGTGTCTGGTAGTGGTCTTTACATCATTACCAATGCCCCGCAGGATTTGCGCATCGATAAGCTTCAAGAATGTTGAAGGGGATCTTTTTCCTAGTGGCGAGACTAATAGGAAGATACATATAACTCACTCCTTTTTTTTTTCGTGCGATCAGCAATATCATTCAAAGCATGCAGGAACGACAAGCGGGAAGAAAGACAGATACCACGGTACTTATAAATGTTAACCAATTCCAATCGATTATCACCATAATGCCACCACCCTCGCGCAGCAACATGTCCTCCATTTCTAAGTGTAATTATACTTGATTTGTCATGGTTAACTTCCAGGTCCAGTTTTTTAGAGCAACCTCGTGTAATATGTTTAACTGGCTTTGTAAACCACAGACAGAATCAGAAGCCAATATGACACCATCTGCAAACGTAAGAATACAGATTTCAACAAGGTCTGGTATTTCAACAAGGTCTGGTATTTCAACAAGGTCTGGTATTAGCTGTATGCCATGCCTGCCATATTTTGTGATTTCCTCTGCAAGTTCGTTAATAAAAAGAGAAAACACAATGGGACTACAAATTGCTCTCCTGTTTCAGACACCTCGGGCATAGAAATGAGTCTGTCAACTGACGACCGCAACGAACACTAGCTTTCACTACTTTGCACATGCTTTGTATGGCTCTGTGCATTTTGACATTTATACCATGCTTTCTTGATATGGTCCACAGCTTAAGGCTTCTCAACGAGTTCAATGCTTTTCTGAAGTCAATAAAAGCTACACACTTTTTTTTATGATACAACAATTGTTTTTGAACTTGGCCCCAAAGAGAGTGAATAAATGATCGATAGTGCTATGTTATTTTCGCAAATCAGCCTGACTGTCATTTGAAATATCTTCAATATACTGGGGTTAGTCTTTTGCTTCAATGAATCTGTACAGTTTGCTGCACACATTTAATAAAGAGATGCCTCTGTAATCATCTGAGGTGTTTTGGTCGCCTTTCTTATGTAGATGTTGTATACGGCTTCTGACCAATCATCAGGAAATTGATCTGATGTAAATAATTTATGAACAAACAAACAAACAAACAAACAAAAAACCGAAAAACAAACAAACAAACAAAAAAAACAAAATAAAAAGCCACCAAGTACGCAACAATAGTCGTTACTGAATTCTTGAGAAATTCGTTTATGATTCCATTGGGTCCCGCTACTACACCATTTTTTTTTAAACTACGCAGTGCTAAGTGTATATCCAATTCAGTAATATCATTTTCAAGCAAATCGAAGTTGATTCCTTCAATAGAGTAAGTGTCTAAGTTGTTACCTTCACTGTCGTTGTCATCACCTTCAACTTCATTTTCAATACCGTGTGAATTAAAGACTCCAGAAAATGATTACACCATTCCTCCGTTATTGTATTTTGTATATTATCTGCGTTTCTAAGCATGTGCCTGTCTGTCCCGTACATAATTTGTTCTATTAGATGTTTCAGATATTGCCGAGTAACTTTTCTACTTTCTTTACATTCTAGTTCAAACCAAATCTGACTTCTTTCTTTTCCAACAATCACCTGTTGGTGTTGTTGTTGTTTGTTTGTTTGTTTGTTTGTTTGTTTGTTTTTTATGCATTGTCTAGCATTTTAAAAAATACATTCATTAAACTTTTTAAGAGACGTATTCGTATCATGACCAATCAAATCAGTGGATTCCGGAAAACAAATCTTTACGTCATCTGTTTCCAAACCTGTGATAAATTCATTCTTTGAATCAGATGCTCGAGTCTCCGAACACCAAGCTATTTTTCTTAATGCATCAGCATACAATTCTACTGGCATGTGTTTTTGATTCAATTCTTTGAGCAACATTCAATGACTGTAGCAATGATTTCAAACGTTTTGAAACAATGAGATAGTCAATGACACTGTTGCCAGTAGTTGAAATGTAAGTGAAATTTCCGCTAGTTCTATCGATATTTGTTCAATTTAAAATAGTGTAGCCAACTGATCACAAGTGTTCAATAAGTCTACCATTTTCATTTATAGTTTAATCTTTAGATGTTCGTTTGTTGTTCTTAGCTATTTCACATTTATTAGAGAAAACACCTAGGACAAAATCTTCAACATCAATTCCTTGGGAAATTTCACTTCCGGTACGTGCATTCATATCACCCATAACTATAAACAGAACATTACCTATTACTTCAATAATAGCAAGAATACATTCCTCAATAATAAATATACCGTTTTGTATCTCTCTGTTTTTTTTTTTATAATAAGCAGAGCGAATTGGCGGTACGTAAGAACCTAGCAAACCAGAGGGGAGTATCTGTGCCTGTGAAATCACCAGAGACCTTTAGTGCAATAATGTTATCAAATTCTAAATCAATTCTATCAAAGTACTTGCTCAATGTCTTTTTAACAAGTAACACAGCACCCCCAGACAGACGAACTGTTGGGACGTGATTGACCTTAATTCCAGAAGCCATGAAAACTGCATGGCTACGAAATTATAAAGACGAACGTGATATGGAAACAGTTTCAACAGGCAAGCAAACATAAAAACTCTCAATATATGCACGTGTATTAAGTTCGTATAAGCTACGTAGACCTTCAATGTTACGAGTCAAGAAACGAATGGTCTGTGCAGACAGAAAAGACTCGAATTTACCATTCAATGCATGGGTCGGGCCGAAATCCTATATATTTTGATTTAGTGGATCGGAGAAAGTGTTCTTTGCATTGTTCTGTGGTGCGCTCGTGGGAACAGAGTCTTGCGGAGTTAACTGTCTCTTTCCTCAGACACTATGCACTAAAGCGCTCCTCAGTCTTGATGAAGTGCCTTTGTTTAAAGGCCTGGATCTGTCCTGCAGACTGTCTTTCCTGGGCGCGTCATCATCTGCAGAGGGAGGTTTGTCACCGCTGATGTTGGCGTCTGCAGACTGATCTTCAGGAGAAGAATCTGCTTCATATTTGGTGTCTATGGTGGATTCCTATCCGGTCATTTCTTGTGACATGGAGACTTCCTCTCCAGTCCAGCTTACATCACCAGTAGCCTCTGTACTACGCGGAGGTAAGCGTCTTGTTCATCACTGGATTCAGTTGAAATGCACTTGTCGTGCTGCTGATCTTCTTTCTATGGGCTTTTCATGATCTTTTGTTTGGAGGCTTTCAAAAGGGAGTTCAGGGATGCTGGCACTGTCAGAAATCATACCAAAGCCATCGCTCTCTGTAAGTAATATTTGTCGATTATTGTCAAATGTAAGTTCTAGTCATGGACAGCATTTTTATTGCGTGTCTAAATCGCCAAGGGTTAGGTAATAATTAGAGAAAATCGTGACGTATTCCAGTATCTGGAACACAAATCACACTCAATTTATTGTCCACAAGACACACACTCTGATGGAAAAATCTGAACACATCGTTGCATCAGAATGAAGATTTTTTTTTTCTAATACTTCTTCTAGTTTTAGAGGTGTATCCGTCATGTTCAATAACGCGTTTGAATTTAAGATTAAAAAAAAAAGATACACAGAGACCAGGATGGTAACTTTATAATTATTCTGTTCAAATATATGGAACATGATCTGCTTCTTGTTAATTTAAATGGACCTAATAGAGTCAACCAGACTTCTATTTAAACCCGAAAAATACTATAGAAAATTTTAAAACCCGTTACAGCAGTTGAAGACTGGAACCTTGTATTAGATCCATCCATTGATTATGATAATTATAAACATAACACTGATGCCAAAGCTCAGGATGTGGTTTTGAACATGATCGACGAACTGCAGTTATCAGATACATGGAGAGAATGTAACCCTGATAGCAGGAGATGCACATGGCGAAAGATAAGCCCTCTTAAACAAAGTAGATAAGACCTTTTCTTAATTCCTGATTACCTGATTTTTTTTTTATGTGGAAGATACTGACATCCACTATGGATATAGTTTAAAGTCAATGGTTAGTTTAAAGTTAGAATTTGATAAACAAACCATTCATAAAACATATTGGAAATTTAATGATTCTCTGCTCCGAGATCGTAAGTTTTTAGATGAAATTAATGAGGTAATTAATAACGTTACAGAAGAATATGCTGCATCTCATTATGACAAAGCACACCTGAAGGATCTGTCGAAAGCTGACGTATAACGAACGGTGCCTGTCAA
>JADBJO010004710.1:45000-57500 GCA_016801955.1 Conus betulinus
ACATGCACACATAACACACAAACACACCCACTCCAGCATCTATACTTTCCCGCTTGCTCACAGTCACACACACACCCGCGCACATGCTTGTGTCACAGGTGATCCACCGCCTTTTCTTACACGCTGTATTTGTTTAAAAGCGCAATGGATTTGAACACAGAGCTCTTTTTTGTGCGCATCAGCTTAGCTCTGGGGACACAAAATCGTCTGCCTGATGGGAGGAGCTCAAACTGTCGCGCAAGCGTATGCCCACTGTCACTAACAATCGCACGAGCCTTGTTGACCGCACGCCTTTCATACAACTCACTCATACTCCCCTGTCTCTCACCAACAAACTTACCACAGATGTTCACAACACTATCCAAGAGTTTGCTGTTTTTCAAATTAAGATTTCCATACCAGCAAATGCATGAAAAAGTCAAGACAGACTCAATAAAACTCATGTAAAATGTTTTTTAAGAATTTTTGGCTGGACATTGCAGATTCCTCAATTTGCGTAGGAAATGCATTCTGGTTTGGCATTTTTTGTATGCGGACTGGTGTGTGTATTGAAAGTGAGCTTATTGTCTATCGTTGTGCCCAGATATTTGTATTCCTCTACCCGTTCCACTTTTTCTCCATCAATATAAAGATCAGGCACATGATTTTCCGCTTTCCTAAAATCTATGATCATCTCCTTTGTTTTTTTTACGTTAAGCTCAGATAATTTTCTTTACACCAGGTGCTGAAACGCTCAACTTCATCAAAATATGTTACATCAGAATTGGAAAGGTCTACAAGGGCTGTATCATCTGAATATTTAATGACTGGTGTTTCTTCTGTACCAATGCAGTCGTTGGTGTACAGAGTAAGAGGACAGGAGAAAGAACGGTACCTTGAGGGGAACCTGTGGAGCAAAAGAGGACAGATGACATGACAGATTGATAGCGCACTGACTGGGATCTGGAGATGAGGAAATCTGTGATCCACAGGATAAGCCTGGGTCTGACATTTAAGGAAAAGTTTGTGCGCTAAGAGATGAGCTGGGATGGTGTTAAAAGCTGATGAAAAATCAATAAAAAGAATACGAACAAAAGAATCTGTTTTCTCCAGGTGAGTGTAAGCGTTGTGTAAAAGTGTGAGAGTGGCATCGTCTGTGCATCTGTTGCGTTTGTATGCAAACTGATAAGGATCTTGATGACTGACTGTATCAGTGAGGAGGTGACTGAGTATTTGCTCTTTCGAAACACTTCATCACAATGGATGTTAGAGCGACTGGGCGGTAGTCATTGAGGGAAGATGGTTTAGACTTTTTTGGTATAGGACAGATCACTGAGGCTTTCAGAGAGAGGGGACAGTTGAAGTTTTAATAGACCAATTGAATAGTCTAATGAAGACATGACAGAGTTGAGATCCACAGTTCTTGAGTAATACACTACTAATATTGTCTGGTCCAGGCGCCTTTTGGATATTTAGTCTTTTAAACATTGAAAGTATTGTTGTATCTTCTATAATGATCTCATCGTCTATCTTTGCTTTGATTTCCTCTTTTATCAGTCCCAGTGCATCGGTGAAATCATGAGCATCAAAACGACAGTAAAAATTTGTTGAGTTCATTAGCGAATTGTTGTTGCTGTTCTTTTGATAAGGCACAGTGATGATGGGATTTGGTTTGACCAGTTAATTTCTTTAGACCTTGCCATGCGTTCCGCATATTACCGCATTGAAACTGCAATTCAACCTTCTCTTTGTACTTTGTTTGGGCTGAGCGTATTTCCTTTCTCAGTTTTATTTGGACTTTTTTACGTTCCATTTTGTTTTCTGTTTGAAAGGCAATTTTCTTTTCATTTAACACTGTTTTCAGTGGCTTCGTTACCCATGGCTTATTATTAGGGAAAATTTTGATTGTTTTTGATGGAATGATTAAGTCTTGACAAAACATGATATATTCTGATATGACATCTGTTGCTTCATGGATATGGACAGAGGATTCAAAGAAAAGGTCCCAGTCAGTACAGTCAAAAACATCCTTGTAATTCCAAAATACTGCCAGGCTCCCATACCTTAACCTTCTTCTTTATGATGGGTTCTGTCTGAATTTTAGGTCTATATGCGGGTATGAAGTGGACTACATCATGATAAGATTTTCCGATAGGGGGTAGGGGTTCAGATTTGTAAGCGTGATTGATTTTGCCATAACAAAGATCGGGCATTTTGTTTTTACGAGTAAAACAGGTAATATTGTTTAAAAAGATGGAAGGGATGAGTAGTCAATCTTCTGTTTACAGTTATTAAAATCACCAAGAATAAAATTGGGTGCATCAGGAGAGATAGACTGAAGAAATTGCACAGTATCAACAACATGGGCAGCGGCACGTGACACATTGGCAGCAGGATGAGCATAAACAACTGTTAAAAACAACTGTCCGAATTCCCGCGGCAGGTATCTTGGTCTCAGAGACAGCGATATCATTAAAGTAGTAGTAGTAGTAGTAGTAGTAGTAGTAGTAGTAATAATAGTAGTATCAGGATCTTATCACAATAGCTATTACTATTATTATAGGTATCATTGTTATTATTATTATTATTATTATTATTATTATTATTATATTATTTATTATTATTATTATTATATTATTATTATTATTATTATTATTATTATCATCATTATTGCTTGTTGTTGTTATTGTAGAAATTAGTGGTATTGTGTGGTTGTTGTTATTGTCGTTGTTGTAAATAACTGACAGTGAATTCTTATAATATGATGGTGGCATCTCTTTGTTGAATTGTAGCGCGTAAGATTGCTGTGTTTATACAATTGATATCTCTCTCTCTCTCTCTCTCTCTCTCTCTCTCTCTCTCTCTCTCTCTCTCTCTCTCTCTCTCTCTCTCTCTCTCTCTCTCTCTCTCTCTCTCTCTCTCTCTCTCTCTCTCTCTCTTCTGCCATATCTCTCTCTAGAAACTCTCGTAAAATTGCCAATTCATAGAAACAAAAGTAAAATTGGAATGCATCAACAAAATCGTATGGTGACAAGATGTACAGAGCGACACCGATATTCGATTTGAAAGGAATTAAATTGGAAAGTGATAGAAATCAAAACTGGAAACCTGGATAGCACGTCCAAAGAGAGCGACAAAAGGGGTTTACCCCAGACAGTTTAGAACGGGGACCACAACAAATGAAGCACCAAGTTGAGCGAGGTTGCGCATGCATAGCGTGCGTGGATTGCATGACCATTAATCACTTACCTGTTGTGGGGAAGTTGTGGGCTGAGTTTTTCATAGTCACTGTTGACATGTCTTTCGCCTCGTAAATGTATGTATATAATAAGCCTATGGAGATAAGGTCAAAGAAGGTTCAAATATATGTCATGAATTGAAAACTGAACAATCTTTAGTGATCTTTGTTACAGAACAATAATCAAAGTCTACTGTCTTTTTTGATGAAGGGATAAGTTATCAATTTTATGCTGTGAATATGATGTATTAAGTTGGGATTAACAGTTAGAGAGATTTGTTGTTTGTTTCTTCAGTCAGTAGTTTCTCTTAGGTGAAGTTTTTTTTTTTTTTTTTTTTTTTTTTTTTTTTTTTTTTTTTTTTTTTTTTTTTTTGTCCCAACCCCTGTGCCACCTCAGAGGCATTTGCACCCACGCCGCTCATTCCGACACACCCCGTCCACAGCCACACGCTGGTCAGCCCCTCCACAGCCCTGGCACCGGCAATCCACAGGGAGCAGTCAATGTCAAGTCGTCAAGAGGCAACCCACTGGAGGACATACTGCACTGCTGCCTGAGTCACTTGGTGGTGTTCAGTGGTGCCTGTTCTGATCTAACATACGCAGAACACCACCTACTAAGCCCCCTACTGACGACAATAATTGCTTAGTTGCGGAGCCGGCGTGAGTGAGCTCTCCCTCTGGAGGGCGACACCACGTCCGTCCAACGACAGCCCCTATGGACCCGCCGATACCGGTGACCCTGATGGAACCAAACCAAGACCACAGACGTGGAGAGGACGTCGAAATGGAGGTCACCATGAGAGCAGGGCATGAAGGGCCACAGAAATTTGAGACATTTTTTTTTATGCTGATGATGAGGATGATTAAGATGATGCTACGGATTTCCATTTCGGTCTGAGACTACATGACAGGGCTGTACTCTACGCTTCCTTTCATAATATATCCCAGCGTCAACCAGGCCCGAGAGATACAGGCACCTGCAGTGTTGTCAGGAAATTTGAGCAACACTCTCAGAAACGCATCCATTAAGTGGATGAAACTCGACTGTGTGGTCCCAGTCTTCCAACTGAGTCCGCAGCAAACTCAACCCTGTGTAGAAGCTGGTCAGGGGGCAGAAAAACCCACATGACTTTGATGGGATTCGAACCCACACATCCCAGCCGGGAGTCCGCGACGCTAACCACTTCGCCACGGCGGCTGGTCTCTTAGAAGAAGTTAATTGAGAACTACTTCGTTGATGGATAGTAACACACACACACACACACACACACACACACACACACACACAACCTATGCTCTCATGAAAATGGTATGTTATTGTGTGGTGTGACAGATGATGATATACTGTTAATAATACAATCATTAATTTTGTAGAAGTGTATGCTTGTGTCTATAAATTGTCATCAATCATTTTGGTTGATATTTTTTTTTTTTAAAGTGATATAGAGGAAATGGTTCTGATGAGGGTAATAAAAAGGTATCCTTTCTTGCCAAATGCGATTGATAAGGATAACAAAGTGGAATTGTTTCTTACTGTTTCTAATAAGTGTAGTAAATCGAAATCTTTTCTTGATGAGCGTTTCATGTAAAAGTATGGTGTCTATGACGTTGTGTTTGTTCACTTAGGATAATATGGCTGATTTTCGTGGCCTGTGCTTGGACTTTGGGGCAGAACGGGAGGTTTCATGAGGACAAAAAGTTTCATGGCCACGGACACTGAAAGAAGGAGGATGAACACAGTTTTTAAAGACAGTTTAACTGTGCAGGCTTTCAGTGCCAGGGACTGGGCACGTATTCAAATGTTGGTGCCATAAATAGGCATGAACTGAAGTCAGGCTTTCGGCAGGTTACGGGCATTGCTACCTTCCAGGGATTTGGAAGGAAATCTTGAAATGGGACTGTCAAGGAAGGCCAAAGAAGAATCGCATTGAAGAAATGCCTGGGTGAGGTGCCAGGAGCAGGGGTTTGAAAAGGAAATCTTCCCAACGGTGGCGATGTTAAATCTTGTTTTCCCCTCCTCTATTTTTTACACAGGCCATGATAACAAAGAAACGTTTATATCTGTATGTGAATAAAAGGGTGTGGCTGAACACGGTTTCAACAGTATCCTTACCCAGTGAGTGAACACGTTTTTGTTTTATTTGGTGCGACAGAGAGTACAGAGAGTAGGCACATATTCAAGCATTTCTAAATATTCTTTCTTCTATCTATCAGGCACTTTCTTCATAACAGAAAGTTGCTATGATGCGAATTTAACTTGGAGTCACGTACACTGGAATGGTACGTTGACTTGGCAGCGCAAGCTGATCAGTTAGCTGTCAGCTGGTTGTTGAAACGCCAGCCTGTTTCATATAGTCACGGCTGTCAGTAAAAATACACTTTTTTTTTTTTTAACAAACTGGTTGTGTACTGTTTTGCAAGACATTAAACCTTAACTGGAAAAAAAATGAAGCAACTACGAAAGTAAATGGATAAAAGGTAGGTAGTAAATAAACAGACAAATTGAACAACGCAATGATAGATGAGTGAAAAGATAAATAATCAAATGAATACACAGATGAATAAATTAAGAAATACATGGATAAAATACATACATAAATAAATAAACAAGTGTGAGCGATTAGAATGAACATTTTTTTTAAGGGCAACAGTTGTCGGATCAATGGAACACGTAAGGCGGCGACTTTTTTTTTCTCCTCCTCAGGCCAAAAGCTACCTCTTCATTTGTTGGTGCTTCACACTGTCCTCTTCATAAAAAAAAAAAAAAAAAAAAAAAAAAAAAAAAAAAAAAAAAAAAAAAAGCGGGGGAAAATCAATTTCCACGACTAGCTTTTTTTTTTTTTTTTTTTTTTTTTTTTTTTTTTTTTTTTTTTCAACCAGTCTCTTACACACCATGCATAGTCTGTATGTTCTCTCTCAAAATGGACAAACTTTTGGTGATTTTAGTGTTTGGGCATTTGATATCTGGGTTTGTTAATGTTCTAATGTGTGGTGTACTGGCACACTCACTCTGATATTGTCTGCTTATACAAAAAAAAACACACACACACAACACCAACCACAACAACAACAACAACAAACAACACACAGAAAGGACAGACAGAGAAAAAGAAGGAAAGAAAAGGAAGAAAGAAAGGAAGAAGAGGAAGAAGGCGAGAAGGCAAAAACAAAAAGGAATTCGTTGCTGTGTAAAAACAAACGAAATGTCAAAATAAATATACAGCTGTAAACAAATGTGAAACGCGATAATCTTCCGGCCTAATTGTGACCAGGCTGAATAGACTAAATGCAACAAAGATTTCCTTTCGCCTCCTCCGTTCTCTCCCGTGCGTCCAAACGTTCCCCGAAAGCCCTCCTTGGAACGAAAAACGAAAACATCCAAGAATGACCGAAGGAACGAGCGAACATGGAACTAAAGGATTAATAAATTTTGTGTACTACAATTATAAGTAGTCTCGCGCCTGCCAGTTCCTCAGAAACGCCATCCTCACGATGAAGAAAGAAATAATGAAATATTCGGGGGGGGGGGGGGGGGGGGGGGGGGGGGCTGCAAGGAGACGTGAGGAAGGACCGTCAGCGAGACAAGTATCCGTGAGTGCGTGTACGTGTGCGTGTGTGTGTGTGTGTGTGTGTACGTGTGTGTGTGTGTGCGCGCGCGTGTACGTACCAATCTTGTGCCTACGCGTCAATAGACCAAAGCATATACATGTTAATAAATCCTATCCGCAAATATACATAGTTCTAGAAAGAATAGGCACAGATACAGTGAATCACGATCTTCCGCCACCCCACCCCATCCCCCGAAAGGAAATGAAATACGTTAATAAATGAAAGAATGAATGAAATAATTACTTAAAACTTGGAAACATGAACTGAAAGTGATTATAACTAACTACACATGACAGAGAGAGAGAGAGAGAGAGAGAGAGAGAGAGAGGAGAGAGAGAGAGAGAGAGAGAGAGCCAGCTACTAGTGAACCGACACAGGCCAAAAGAGAGAAAAAGAAGGCAGAGAAAAAGGACAGCGAGCGCCGGAGAAGCGGGGGGGGGGGGGGGGGGGGGGGGGGGGGGGGACCTGTGGACGGGGTCGGAAGAAGCTGGAAGATGAGGTGAGGTATAAACTAGCTCCTTCACCTTGAATTCTTTTTCAAAGATTGATTGCAATGAGAATGCACGCCGTGTAAAAAAAAAAAAAAAAAAAAAAAAAAAAAAAAAGCTTATGGTCATTTTTCCCAACCAATGGAATGAGGTTTATATATACATATATTTCCACGTGGGCAGACTGAACTGTTCACATCGAACAGAACGTCAGTGACTGACAACGTTAGCTTAACACTTGTGTCTGCATAATTTTTTTGCTCAATGAAATTCCAAAAATTCTTTACAACTGGACAATTATAGAAAAACAAATTGTTCATAAAATCCACCGTATCAAACACAATATGAACATTGATTGTTTTCTCTACTTTCATTTTGTTTAACATTATATTTGTAGGGTAAATATTACGTAACACTTTCCAGTGAATGACTCTAGGTCTTACCTCTTTGGTGGTTTCTTTAGCCTAGACCAGGCCTGTTTGTCTAGGATGTAACAAAATTTCCTTTCCCAGAAATAATGGGCCGTTGGTAAATGTGTTACGTTGTCTTTGCATAACACATTTTCCTGATGTTCTTTGGCTTTGTATTGAAATGTTTTGCATCACAATCAAGTCGGTTTGTGCAAGGATCTCCTCTCTCTATCCATTGAATCCACTCTTTGGGAATAGAGTTAATGAGGGCATTATATTAAAAAATAATGTTAGCCTCTCTTCGCCCAACCATGGTCTGTACTTCCTCAAGAGACAGAAATCTATGTTCATTCTGATGGATTATATCTTTCATCTGTTCAATTTCTGTATTGTGCCAGTTTGGAAAGAATATTACTTTATTTTTGTATTTAATGAGAGAGTTGTTGAAGAGAATCTGTGACTGGAAATTACCACGGTTTATTTCACTCTGTTTACTTATAGTTTTTGTTGTCTAGATAACATACAAATACGTCTTTCCAGAAATCATTCTCAATTCTGTCAAATACTCTGCATATCTTTTGTCTTGTGTTTACATTGAAGAAAAATTACACCCGTTTGCCAGTTTGTTCAAATGCCACAACGGGATCAACCTCCAGTTTTCTTTGACGTTACATAATTTATCCATCCATTGTAAGTTTAGAAGCTTCTGGAACTGAAGCATGTTGATCATGTTCAGACCACTTTCGTCTACGTTTGATTCCATTACTTTCCTCTTCACTTTCTCGAATGCTTTCCTGTTACTGATTTTTTTTTTTTTTCTGCCACAGAAATCGGTATAACGCTGTATTAATTTTACACAGCACTGCATCTGGAAGATCAATAGACTGCATTACATAAACACATTGATTTATCAGAAAAAAATTATAACAATCACTTTACCTTGAATGGAGAGATCTGTCCTTTTCCAGTTATTTATTACACTATTCATTTTATCGATTCTTTCATTCCAGTTTTCATCAGTGTTCTTCGCCATCTCGTTGGTATCGAAATAAATTCCCAGAACTTTCATTCTGTTCACTATTTTGAATGGAAGATCTGGGTCTTTTTTTCATAGTTCCTGTTGTTCAATATTAACATCCAGAAAACTTTTCAAACGATGACAATATTTCTAATGATTTAAACATATCATATCGGTCTTTGAGAAACAATGTTGTGTCATCTGCCATTGGTTTTTATCTTTATACTAAAAAAAATCCGTTCCCAGAAGGTAAACGAACTTTGATGCCTGCAATCGAACTATTCCGAATCTTAATGGCTAGTAACTCGGCAGCTAGCACAAAAGCTAATGGGTGAGAAAGGGCAACCTTGTCTTATTCCGCAGTTGACATCAAAGGGCTCGGAAACCAACCACCGTGATTTACAGAGGTCATGTTTCCGTTTATCAAAATAGATACCCCCCTTTTTCAAATCTGGTCCAAAACCAAAAATGTCAAAACACTTTCAGCAGAAAACTCTGATATCGAATCAAATGTTTTTTGCATAATCAATAGCAAGCAAAAAGCCGGATCTATTAGTTTATTTAGGTAGTTGATTACGTCATCAATTGATCTTATGACTGTTGCGATGTTTCTACCTTTGATGTAACCTACCTGATCTTCATTTACGAAGCTATTGATGACTCGTCCAAGTCTTAACGCTAAGACTTGGCTAATAATTTGTAATCACTGTTAGTCAACGTGATTGGTCTCCAGTTGTTTAGTTTGTCACTATCTAAATCTTTTCCCTTATGTAGCAGAGTTATTACACCATATCTTTGAGAATATGACAGTTTACCAACATGATAAGCTTCCGTGAACGACTGAGTAAGTGTTTTACATATTTTTTAAAAAAAAAAAATTATATACTCTATATGTCAGTCCGTCATTTGCCGGGGCAGATCCATTTTTCATATTCTTCAGAGCGCTTGTCATTTCCTCCACTGTCACCATGCCCTCACATGAAACAGCTTCATTAGCATCTAGTCTTGGAAAGTTTTCATTTTCCATAAATGTATTTCTTGCACCCCTAACATCTTTTTCAACAGTTTCTTGATTATAAAGTTTCCTGCAAAATTTCTGTCCGATCTGTAATCATCTTACCTGAATATTTAATTAATCTCGTTATTACTTTCTTCTTTCCTCTAGCCTTTTCCAGATTGCAAAAATATTTTGTATTCCCTTTCACCTTCTTCAATCCATTTAACTCTTGCTCTAATTTGCGCTCCTCTCGTTCTCTCAACCTGCAACAACTCTATTTCTTGTTTTAGACTAAGATACTGTTTCTGCACCCCTGCATCAGAGGGATAACTGACTAATGCCTTTTCTTTTTCCATCAGCTGTGCGTTCAGACGATATTCACGATTTCTTCTTTTGCATGCAAGTGATTTTCCATACTCAGTACAAAAAGTACGAATTTCAACTTTACATAGATCCCACCTTCGTATATAAGACACATCATCAGAAGAATCATTGAGATGCTTGTCTAAAAAATCGTTCACATTTGCCACAAACTTAGTATCTTAAAAAAAACACTATTGTTAAATCTCCAGTATCCTGGACCTCTTTCAAAATTACCGTTGTTTAGTTCCGTTATGACAGCTTTGTGACCTGAATGCGCAACCGTGGTGAGTTCACACGAAACACACAAGGGTAGCATTTCCTTTGACACAAAACAGTAGTCCAAACACTGAGCAATGAAGGGTTAATCTTGGTCCAGGAGAAATCATTTTCTCAATATGAAAAACTCCAGATGTCTGTCAGATTCAAATTTCTTACTGCATTATTTAACCCTTTTACTTCTGACTCGTGATTACATTGACCCGTAATAATATCAAGACTGTTCATAACACAATTAAAATCACCAAGCAACAGTAGATTTTGCTCACTATATTCAGCACACGTTTCCTGCAACTTTGTCATGAAAAACTGATTTATCTTTCATTAATTAGGAGCATATATATTTGCAATTTAAAGTCATATAGTTCACTTTTGACTGACATGGCTAAGATTTTCTCTAGAGCCAGTTCAACATCTACGTTACCATCAAAATATTTTGCTATTAGAATAATCTCACCTTGACTCCTTTTCGTACCCTCATTGTAAAACAATTTCCTCCCCCCACTGTTTTTCCCATAGCAACGCATCATTCTCGGTTACATGGGCTTCCTGTAATCAAGCATATCAATTTTATTACTTTTTAAGTAACAAAAAATAGCGGGCTCTTTTAAATTATTCCTCAGAACATATCCGTATTTTGTCCATTGGAGGTATTATACGGATATTACACTACTACACATTTCCCGAATTCCTTACTCAATGTCCGTAATTCAAGCGAGGCCTAAACCATGAGGTCTAGCCTAGGAAACCAGGCGTCTAGCCACACTGGACGCTTACCTCAGTGTTGGTACTGCGGGGAGCCTGACGGGTGGACTTACCACTGTCTTTCGGGTGCTTACCCCTCCCCGCTACCTCTTTTGGGCTGGACCCCTCCTTGGATCGCCGGCGTTTCGGGGTCTCCGACCTGCTCCGGGACAGGCTCTCCAGCTGCAGGGAGGCAGAGAGCGTGGCCTGACGTTCGCTGGGCCTGCCTCTGACGCCTCTGTCACCAACTCCGGGTGTGTGTCCTCTCTGTCCTCGACTGGAGTCCCTGAAACAGAAAACTGGCACAGAGGATCCCTGCGCTTATGGCCGGACTGTCTGCACTCACGGCAGACAACCTCTTTGTCGCACACCGAGGCATGGTGGTTCTGTCCCAGGCAATTGGAACAGATGGTTTTTTTTTTTTTTTTTTTTTTTTTTTTTTTTTTTTTTAGCCAGCTTTTGTTCCTTATAATATATTTTAGCCCAGAACAGACTTACTTTCATGAACTTTTCCAGGGGCACGTCAGGGATGGTGATGAAAACGAACCTCCGCCCCATCAAAAATCGGGTAAGTTTTCCGTCTGCATCCTTCGCTCTCTCTCTGTTTTAACTGAGGAACGCAACTCACACCCTACCTTCGCCAGGAATGCTCGATTTCTGAGTCGGCCACTGATATGGCTACGTTGTCGACCCACACATTTGTTGTTGGCTTCTCCACCCCAGTGTCACTCTTCAGAATAAAAGGGTTAGTATTTGCCAGTTGTAAAATGGTCCTTCGCACCCTCATTCCCTGGGTCAGAAGCTGATTTCTTGCCTCTGTCGATGCTGGATAAATCCTCCAGAGGCCGTTGATCAGTTGCGCCCCGACTATCGACCCCCCTGACCGACTGACCTCTCACCTGCCAAGCAGATCTCTAAGACGGTTGGTCGGTTGTTGCTTGAGTCAGGGATGTCTTTGACTTTAACGAAGACACGGTTGACGCCGGTAGTCATTCTCGCAAATATGACAATGAAGCAGTGAGAAACAATACCTCCGTATCACAGTAGTAAATCGCTGTGTCGATTCGGCGTTGCGGAAGAAAACGGCAAAGTCCAAAAAAAGAGGCTCAGCTCACGAACTCTGCTGCGTGCTCGGAGCGTGCAAAAACCATGACCGCTCGACAAGGCTGCTACTCACCGAATCCGAGAATGAATACATAGCATAACAAATAACAAACCAGCAAACAATAAATAGTATATATATTATATATATATATATATTTTTTTTTTTTTTTTTTTTTTTTTTTTTTTTTTTTTTCTAAAAGTTCAAACCTTTTCCATGTCATTACTATAATGACTGAAGAATTGTTAGCCTGCACTTGTTTTCGGTTTTTCCCCC